>JAJOOV010000264.1:0-14152 GCA_021730365.1 Fusarium tucumaniae | reverse complement strand
CCCAAAGCTTGGCGCATAAACTGACAACGGAAAAAAAAAAAAACCCCTGCGGGGGGGGGCGGGAGACAAAAAAGTATAGGTGGTCTGAGTTTATCCCCGGCCTTTTTTCCCCGGCCCAAAAACGGCTGCCCAGACGTAACCAGGGGGGGGGCCCTTTGACTAACCTCATCTCGTTTGCCTTGGAACGTGCTTGGGTTTGGGGATGGGGATGGGGATGGGATGCACCTCCTTCTTCACTGCCGACGTGGGGATCGGCGATGATAGGATGCCCGCGTGGGAACTATGTAAGATTTCCATGTCCGCCCTGTGGTTTTTTGGTGATGGATTCTTTTTTTTTCGGGGTCACATGAGGCCCCCTTGGCCCCCCTTCCAGGATGTCCAGTTTGAAAGGTTCCCCCCAGTCCCGCCTGTTAGTTCTCGGCTCTTGGGTAATGGTAATAGGAATCTCTGGGGCTGAAGGACTTGGCGCACCAAAGTGTCTTGGAACAGTTTCGAAGTAAAAAGACCTTTTTTCCTCTGTCAGAGGGCATCCCCGGCTTGGGTTACCACAAGCCATCCCTAACCCCATTTCTTTGCACAATCGTAGCATCATCGTAGGTTGCTCGTGCTACCATCGTTGGACACTCTCGATCCGCCCGCCCGCGAATCTCCAGACCATCGATAGGGTTTCTTGTATCCGAGGGTAATTCTTCAAGCTCCTTGACGAGTGAGAGACCCCTTGCCCAGAGTTGCATCTCCCGGCGCCGAGGGCGGACTTGGCTCGGATCCCTTCCCATGGCGTACGTCTGCATCGGGCCATTTGTGACTTTGATGATCTCACACGTTCGAATCCGGGGTAATCGACTTTTGCGGACATTGGCCTCCGCCTGCTCGGTCATCAGCTGGGAAATACGGATGCGAAAAGAAAGAGAGGACGGGTTTCCAATGTTAGTGTCGTCTCTTTTGCCATGCTACGCCGTAGACTGACTGACTTGGTGAGTCAGAGGTTGAAATCGCCCCGTGTATGTACAAAGAAGTGCCATCCTCTCCCAAACCTCATGCCATTGCCACGTTTCCCTACAGGATGGCCAGAAACCATGTCCCCAAGTCCTCTTACTGCCGACCACCTGCCGAAAGGCCCTCCTCCTCTCCCATCCCCCCGGGAACTGCATCCCTCTCTCCACCCTCTCACCAGAGACAGACACACAAAGAAAAACATCATGACTTTCACCAGTTCCTCCATACGTATCCCCATCTCCAACAACAAACCTTCAGCCCTACCCGTTGCGGAGTTTCCTTCACGCCCCCTCTCAGCCAATAATGACTTATCATAGCCCTCAAGGGTAGGTACGGGAAAAGGGCAGGGGGTGAACGGGACATGTCACGAACATGTTGCGGCTTTTTTTCCTTCTTCTACCCTCCCCCTTCTCGAACCCTGGGACAAACCATTTTGATGATTATTTTAAACATGAACCTGCGTCAGTCTAGGCAAAACGTGGTTTCGGGCGATCGGTAAGTGGGCTCTTCTCTGCGGGTAGATCTGATCCCTCCTACAGATCTCTCTGTGCGTTTGATGACTTGCGTTGCCTATTTTCATGACATGGCAAAGTTGCTGATTTTTGGGTGATGGACGATGCTTTGCGGTATAAAGGGGGCCGTGGGTACCCAGATGGGATGGCCATGTTCTATTGCACTCGAGAAACGCTTGTTGGAATCTCGATCAACATATATCTCAACACGATATCCCAAGACTCAACATGCCCACCGTATATCACCGACCAGAGAAGTGACTACGACGTGATATCAAGAGCGACCCCCTTCGGTAACTCAACGCTGTCCAAGCACCTGTCCGAGTGTACATGACCGACGAGTACGATCCAAGACGCGTCAAACAAAAAGGAACGAGTTGCTATATATAAAACGAGACGACCAGAGACATTACTCGCCACCAGCCGTGACAGCCTTGGGCTCTGGAGCCTCCGTCGCAGCAGGTGCCTCGGGAGCCTTGATGGTCTCCTTGACCGGAGCAGGGGCATCGACAGTATCTTCATCAGCCTCGGCATCCTCATCGCCCTCCGCCTTGGCGTCTTCCTCTTCCTCTTCCGGCTCCTCCTCGTCCTCCTCGGCGGCGTCGCCGTTGGGGACCTCTTCACCTGATGCCTCGGCCGTCTTGCGCTTCTTTACGGGTGGCTCGGCTATGTCGAAAAAGTCAGCTTGATCCCGTCCATGGTGTGGTGACCGCCCGTGAGAGCAGTGGTGGGTGGAAAGAGGGATAGGCTGGGCTGACCCAGTCCAAGCAAACTCACCTTTGGTTTCAGCTTCGTCACCCTCTTCGTCGTCATCCTCTTCCTCCTCGGCATCCTCATCCTCTTCGCTCTGTTCCTCTTCATCTCCAGTCGAGATATACCTGATGCGGACAAAGGTCAGCGCGACGTCATCAAACAGACGACATGAAGCAATCGATCGCATCAGTCTGATCGCGACACCACAAAAAGAAGCAAGGCGACGCGAGAAATTGCAACGACGGGTTATTGCGACCGTGGCATCTCGAGCCGCGCATGCAGATGGGATCGACCATGGTCATGATCACATTGCATGCGACAACTGCGCGTCGCGCATACATGGGGGGCGGCGCAACGAATAGCGCAGCGCAAAGGGAATGCGCGATTGGGCAATTGAAACCTCGTCCCGAAAGCCAAAGAAGGGAGCAAAGACACAACAAAACAACTCGGGGTAAGATGCAGAGAATAGGGAATGGCACATACTCCTCTTCCTCCTCGCCATCGTCGTCTTCGGGGAGGGAGACGAGCTCCTCCTCCTCCTCCTCGTCTTGCTTTCTCTTGCGGGACATGGTTGCGGATACGGGAGTGATGTAATAGAACTAGGTAGCGAGTTGCGATTGACAAGTTTAGGAGTATAGAGGATGTCTCTCGAGGGGGAACGAGAGGGTTTTAAAGGTTGACCAAGGCACAGCACGAGATAGGCAAGCTAGACAGGACCAGAGCAGAAGAGAGGAGAGAGAGGGAGAGTCAGGGGGAGTGGGAACGGCAGAGAGGGTGGGAGAGAGCAGACTGCGTGCGCGTGGGCGAGAGGAGGAGGGCGACAGACAGACAAGAGCTCAAGTGAGGGAGCTCCGAGCCCAGCCAATTGCAGCAGTCACAGTCATCCCATCACTGGATACACTCCAGGATCACTGGGGAGAATATCACTAACAGGACGCAGGTAGGAATACATGGGAATGCGAACAAACATCGCGACGGCCAGAGGTACCGGCCCACGAGCCCGTCATCCAAGGATGGATTGGGTGGGTAGGCTGGGCTGGCGGGCAAGCTCAGGCAAGCTTGCACACTGCCTGCAAACAGCCAGGTCGATCAGGGCGACCGACGGACAGCTCGAGACGCGCAATGGACCAGATTGGGTCGGCACCCAATCAGAGCTACCGACCGAGCTAGTCTCTCTGGCGTAGAGCTGCTTGCACAGGAGGTACTGTACCCCGGAAAGCATCGAGGTGGCCTCTTTTCGCCTCTCCCGCTCTCGCCGCATCATTTACAGCACCTCGCAATGCTGCACAGGTCGCCAGCATGAGCGAGACGAGGGGACCTTGAGAGGGGGGAGAAGCGGGGGCCCGGAGTCGAGGGAGAGCGACAGAGAGAGAGAGCCTGGGGACGCGGGCCTCTGACCTGGGGTTCCAGGTGGCTGGGAAAAGCCCACTCGGAATCCGTCACCAAGCAAACAGACTGCCCGCTTGGTCATCCTGCGGGCGACGGCGGGTGACGTAAGGACTTTTCAAATTTGCACTCGAGGGGAATTGTCTCGCGGGGACAAGTCCGTTGTGCTCATCCACTGAAAAATGACGCCCTTTCTGCTTGTCCTCTGACACTGGGGCTCCGTCATGCCCTGTCGATGTTGGTCATGGTCCATGTTTGGTGCTGCAAGGCAGCCAAAGTCCCCGGCACGACAAGCCGTGCATGTCGTTGTTTAGGACAGCATTCATCTTCTCGTCAGTCGAGAAGACGCCGTGTCGGGCTGCACTTTGGTGGCCGAGGACAAGGGCGAAGGGAACAAAACAAGAGCTCTCTGCTGTAACATCTCACCTCCGGAAGAGGAGAGCTCTGGGAGCTCGGACCCCCTTCTGAGATGGGACGTGATGAACGGACGTGATGAACGGATGACTCGGCTCGAGTTTCTCCGGGCTGTGTTGGACGAGATGGAAGCTTTTGTGCGGTCGGGCGACTCCTGGACCGCATATCCGACAAACAGCCGGAAGCCAGAAGGGCATTGAACGAGGATGGCACGGGTTGGACCAAGGTTGGCGTCATAGGTGCGTGGTGATGAGATGTGAGGAGGGGGCTTCCATGCTCCCAAGCTGAGACGGAAGTGCAAGGTCTTGCCGGTCACGTGGAATAAGCATGACCATCATCTTCACCTGGACTTCCGGGTAGGTAGGTCTGATGGCGCTGGCTGCGCATGAGAGCTTCTCATGGTCGACCAACAATTCACTTGCTGTTGTCTCTCATGTTCGTCTTGCCCAGCACGTTTCGTTGATCGGTCGACCAAGAGATACGAGAATCTGAGCCGATGCGTGCCCCTCAGCGCCTCTCAACTGCATGTTCGAGGCGCGGTCCAAAAATGGCTGTGGTGTGAACATGTGGGTGATTCCGCGTTCCTCGCTGGCTGGGCGACATCAGTTCCGAGTTCTTGAGAGGTTCAAGTGAGAAGAGGGGAGATAAAAAGAGAGACAGGAAAAGAAAAGAAAGCTAAAGGTGCTGCGGGGTATGAATCAATGTCTCAATCTCTCGTGTGCCAGTTCGCGTCCATTGGCGATTCCCAAAGGTCAAAGCAAGCATTGTCTGTGCCTTGCATCCGCCGCTCGCCGTTTAGTTTCTTGGCTGCTCCAAGGCAGAACAATGAGTGCCGATGCGTGCAGTAGCTCTACCAAACCTCGTGATGCATGTTTGGATGCGAAACCAGGGCGTAGTCTGCCTCATCGGAGCATAACCCAATCCTTCGAGGCTTTCAATCGTGATGCCTCGATTGCTCCGACCATCGGTCCTCTCATCAGAAAAACTTACCGGGTCAAATTACCAGATCCAACGCCTCCAAGTCTAGACTGACCAAGGACTGCCAGATGGCAGGCGGAATCTGGCTGAAACGGTAGCCGACGAGCGAATCGCTCCCCGTCGAGATGAAGCTGATGAAAGGAACACACGTCCGAGCCCGGCGGACTGGGCGCCAGCCCGCTAGCATCTCGGCCAGCCCTTTTCGATCTCAAGCTTTTTTTTTTCTTCCTCACCGATCTGCCGCTCCGCCAGGACACGGGAGCCGGACCGTTTCTGCAAACCAAGGAAATTCGCTTCCATGTTGGGGTGATGCTAGCATCGAAAGGAGTCTAAGCCGTGGGGATGGTTGGTTTGATGGTCTGCCGCGCTTGTGAGTTGTGTGCCTCGGGCCGTGTAAGTTGACACGCTTCTTGTCATCGAGACGCGTTATGTGTGTTTTGTTGGCATTGAAACAAACAAATATACCACTTTCTAGGGCGACGCCTAATGACGATGGGGGCCGCATGAGATTCGAGGCTTGACCTCGATGTCATCGTGACCCGGCGAGTCGGAGTCAGCATAATTCATGACATCCTTGCTGGGCTGCGGAGATGAGCATGCACGTCCATCCATTGACCCTAGGCCGCATACAGGGATGCATCAAGTTATGCAACCAGGTTGTTTGCTTCGAGGCTCACATGCTCAGATCTATCAAGTGCCCGCCTGTGTGTCTTGGCCTCTCACGCATGTCTCGCAGGTTAGGAATGAATCCCCATATTGTGCCGTTTCCGATTACCCAATCTGCTTGCCTGGTTCTGTTCATATCACGACCCGGCGAAAGCCATTGCATCAGTGGACAGCGCCAAGTAAGATCGATAGGTTCCCTCTCATATATCCCTGGGATCCCCCAGTTTCCGCCAGCCCTGGGCCACGCCGAGGGCTGACAAACATCATCCGCATCCCATATGCAAGTCAGCCAGAATTCCGCCCAGCTGCCATGGCTTCTCACGTTTGCTCCATCGAGGCTGATGTCTTCCCTCCAAAGGCTCATTCAGCCAGCCAGCCGACAGGGGCTGCGAGGTCTCCATCAAAAGTGGGGGGAGTAGCAAGCTCGGGTTGCCTGCAGGTCGGAAAATGAGTCCGCCAAAGGTTTCCAGAAGGCAACGCTCCCATTGCCGATCTTTTGGTGCTTGAAATTCTTGCCTTTTGCTTTTTTAAACTTCCAGTCGCGCCCTCCAGCTGCGGAGGAAACGAGATGAGATGTCCTCTGCTGCCCCGCGTGAGTGGTCGCGATCGAGACCGCTAAAGCGTTAAGACGGGGGCTAGCCATTCCTTCTTTCACGTCAGCTTGCCAGCTTGAGGTCGTTATTGCGCTGCTTTGCGTAATATAGCCAGGATGTGACTCTGAGAAACTTGGTGTTTCTTTGCAAGCCTCGCAGCGAGTGGAGAGGGCGCAAGAAATCGCCGAGTCCTAGGCGCTGTGTTGCGGCTGATGTTACGGAGTACCTGAGCAGGTAGGCAATTGTCAAGGTTGAGCTGCGAACAAGATGATTACGGAGCACCAAGCGAGAGAGCGGGCAGTCCCATGATCCTTGCTTGTCATCTCGACTGTAGATCCAGGAATTCTACCAGAAGGCCTCGGAGGGCAAGGGTGAGAATCCTGCCTTGCTGATCCTCCTCCCTCCGCACGCATCGAATCGCGACCAATCGAGATTGAACAGCGGCCGGTTCATGTTCATCCAGGCGCCTCCTTGGGAGGGTATTGTTGCGATACGTCACAACGTGGTGCAACGTGGTGCAACGCGCGCGATGCGGCCCAGCCCCCGGGGAGCATGAACGAAGCACAGAGCCTCTAATGTTTGCTGTGCCTTGGAAATGCCGTGGCCCGTCGACGTAATGCATCAGACAGATGCTGCAGTCGCAATAATATCCTGGATACGGGTGCATCTTCATTAATTGCGAGGCGTTTGGACGTGAATGGGGGATAAAACAGGGTTGCATCATGTCCCTGCAGATGCAGGCCCGAAGCCACACGGTTGGAATGAGATAAATCCAGGCACGGAATAGACCTCATTGGCCGGCCTCAAGTGTGCCTGTCTTTTTGACGCCATCGCCTTTTCCCTCTCTCCTCGTCGCGTCTCGTCCAGGGCAGAGGAAACCTAACGGGGCCTTGGACGCTAAGAAAGGGGAGATGACTACCCGATGTGGGTAATGGCATTCGGGCATCCAGCCCGTCCATGACGGCGGCGCGCCGCTTGTGTGCATTTGGAGCGAACGTTAGCGGGAGGAGCCCGCCCTGGCCCCGTGGAAACGTTGGAGCGCCTCTTGGTCGGCTCCCTTCCGGAGCCATGTGCCACGACGGCGCTGGGGATGGTGGCAGCTCTAGACTCACGGGAGTTGATATTAGTTTCCTTTCAATTTCTGTGCCTCTGGCAGGCTGTCAACCTCTAGGATCTTGCCCTTTAGAGTTTCAATACCTTTGAGGATGACCTTTTGCTCGCGGCCTGAGAATGCAACTGTCCAGATGGCCGCGTGTGACTGCTACTGTACCACATGGTGCAACCAGACACACCACTATATGAGCATGAATTATGTCAAAGGCTGTGGAGGAGACCACGGCAAGAGGGGCAGGTTTAATTTGCATCCCATCCACAGTCGAGAGGGGAATAGGCAGTCCCAACGAGGCTTGACTGGTTCTAGATTGGATGGAGGGAGGTATACTAGCACCGAATAAGAGGAGGCCCTATTTGAGGGCAAGGATAGGACCCGACTGCAAAGGCGAGATCCATCATGGCGCGCGTCGTCTGGATAGACTATCCGGCCGATGCTTGTGAAAAGTGATCGCGAGGAGAGAAAGAGTTTTCTTGCTTGCTTTTCTGTTGATCTCTAGCTCTTTTCTGAAGCCCCTGCGCTTCCCGCTCGAGGTTCCCTTCCCTGCGAGACTGCGGCTGCGAGACTCGTCACAGACACGCACACGCTCGTGCTGTCTCTCTTGAACCTGATCCAGAACCCATTCTCCCTTGTCCATATCAAACCCCAAGCCTCAGATTCACGAGCATCCCCATACATACATGCATCGCGAGGTCAGATCTCCCCCTGTCTCGCTGAGCCATCAAGTACCAAGAGACCAACCAACAAGCGCAGCCATTCGATCTGGTTGGAACCACCTCCTCGGAGCGCCCTTCTCTCTTTGCTTCTCCCATTCATCCTAGTTAGTCTCTCTCTGCTCTCTTGACTCTTTGGCCAGATCCCATACCCTTGTCACTTAACCCCCCGCCCGCTTGAGGTCGACTGACTCAATAATTGCCCCCTTCGCCTCAGCAGCCTAGCGTCCGAAAAAGGGCACCCAAGCTGAAGGAAGCCCCCCCCCCCAGCAAAGCAAACGAACCGACTGATCCTAACTGGCTTCCCCGGGACGACTTGAGCCCATTCGGCCAATAGCGACGCGCGAGCTCGTCTGCTTGCTTTCTTTGGCCGTCTCTGATCGACTGACCTGCTCGCTCGAGAGCATATCCGAAATGGACGGGAGACGATAGACAGCCAAACGGAGAGCACGCCGCTTGGACGTTGACAGCCACGAGGCAGGCACACACACTGACAGGCCTCTCTTTTTCTGTCTCCCTCTTTCCCCTGGACGACTTCTTTTTTTGACGTGCTTTTTCGTCTTTGTCCCCCTCCACCTGCCACTTTTTTTTTTTTTTCCGCTCCTGAGGGTCTCTCTCTCTTTTTGTCTCATTTCCATTCCCTGGATCCTCTCTCAAAATCCCCATCCAGGCTCTCTTCTTCCTTGTCGACTGCGCCGACATAACCCCGTCAAACTCCAATTCATTCGCAAACGCACGAGCCTGGGCTCTCGCTCCCCGATTTCCGCTTCCTCCCCTCAACCCCAATTTGCGACTTTGACTCCTTCTGCCGACCCTCGGAACACGACACATCCACTATTCACTGACTCCCTTTGCGCGTGAGAGAGAGCCTTACCTGTGTTGTGCTTATTACAGCATCGCCCCGAGCTCCCTGGTAGTCGACCCTGGTGCTTATGACCTGGACCACATCCCGGTCGTCAAATCAACCTACCCGCTCTGCCCATCCGGCTTCCCCGTCGAGTTCTGTGCAGGGTGCGTGATTGCGTACGTGCGATTTTTCGCTCTCGCTCTGGGGCACCGGTTTGAGGTCATTCATTCATTCTCTTGCTCACTTCTTGGGCTGCCGGCTGGGTTTGTCTTGTCTGTTTGAGGCGAGACTCGGCGTCCATTCTTTGACGACCGGCGCACCGTTGGGCCTCGACTGAGCCCTGTCATTTCCCTGGGGAACTGTAACCAACACGGCAAATTGATCCTTTCCAAGGGCGACGGTTTTCGCTTCGTTTTTAACACCTAGCCTCCCGATTGCCTTCAACAGCCGTGCTCGCTGCCTGTGGCATTGCCTGTCCTTTGCGCTATCCAATTTCGAATCCGGAAAAAAAGTAGAGCTGCTCGTGCGTGCGACCCGGACCGACGGACAAGATCTGCCTCGTAGGCTCTCCTTCGATTCGACCTCGGAAACGACACCATCTCTTCTTCTCCCAGGCCATGATTCGGTGGCAATGGCCAAGAGCTATTGTTGCTATTTCCCAAATCAGACCTCGCTACCTTTGCTCATCCTCGGCGCTGCACCGGTCAGCGCGCACTGCATGAGACGGTAGCCCACCAACACTCACCAAAATCCATCATCAACTATACCACCTTCAATATCTACGAAACGACGACCCCACGACGACGACAACTTCGCAAACGACACGAACCGTCACGCCTATTTACGAGCATCCCTGTCTCTGCCCGCTGGGCGACCAAAGTTCTGGTCATCCTCTGGCGCCCAGCAGCAGCATTCCGTTCCTTGGCCCGCTAAGCCCCCGACATCATGACTCCCCTCGCCATTTCTGTCCCCGAAGGCTCGGGTTCGCCAAGTGCAACACGTCGGAAGTTTTCACTCTACGGAGACCGGTTACGAGACGACAACAACAGCCCCGTGCCAGGTGCCTCGACGGGTGATGCATCACCATTTGCCTCACCGTTGGCTTCGCCTCTAGCATCGCCTCTTGCATCACCCCGCGTGCATATTGTGCCGTTTGGTGCTGCCTACCGCCATGCACGCGCTCCGTCAGACGAGTCACTCTCACAACTGCCGCCTCTGCCAATGTCGCCGCGATGGGATTCGCTGTCCAACCCTGCTAAATTTATCCTGCAGCCGTCTGCATCGACCCCGGCATCGCCATTCGAGCCTCCGCCCCATTCACCCTCACCATTTGCATACGACACAGCCGCAAGCACGCCTGTTGAGTCTCGAAATGCCTCCCCGACATTTCCTCTGAAATCTGCATCGTCACTGGCTGATCTGCGCGCCTACGACAGCCCTCCAACGGCCGTGGAGAACTTCTCGCGGCCGCGGAAACAGAGCATCCGCCAGCCAATCACGGACGCGGCTAAGACCCGGGCCGCCCCAAGCGCCTCGAATGCCCCAAGCTACAATCCCGCCGACCAGTACCTCGAGCTCGTCACCTCTCCCCAACATCCTCTCTGGCCTCCGACACGCCCCCGCGGACCTTCTGTTTCGTCTTGTCAGTCATCGTCGACCTACCACTCGGTCCTCTCTCCTCCTGGTAACGACTCATATGAGTCGCGAGCGCCCCGTGCTAGGACCACCAATGGTGCGACATCATCTGCCGCACGGCCGCCCTTGAGCTACACTAACAGCGGCTCGGCTTCCCCGAGCCCTGTCGTCGCCCCTTGGATGAGTGGTGAAGAGCTTCGCTCAAGCTTTCGCTCTCAATTCACAGAATCCACCGCTCCGGGCACAGCTGTCACAGAGCGAAGCAGCGTTCTTACAAAGGACAGCTCCGTCACCTCACTCTACCCCAGCCCAGAAGGGGACGTCGATCCAGAGGCGGACCTCGACGCCGATCTCGACGAGCCGAGCCTTGAGGATGTTATGGGCATGTACGAGCAAGGCTTTGACGACGACGACGACATCGACAACAACAACGACAACTACTCGGATTACAACGTCACCATGAATGCCCGCCCAGCTACCTTGACGTCGGACTGGGAGCCGCGCCGGAGCATCTTGGATGCTACCGACGATGAGGAATTCCCCAAGCGGCCGATTCCAGAGTCGGTTTCCACCTTGGACGTCGAGATCCGAATGTCCAAGATGATCTTTACCTCACCCGCCTTCACCTCATCCGTTCCTCATATCGCCGAAAACTACGGTCGGGGAGTGGCCGAAAAACGCGACTCGGCCAAGTCCCTCGACTCTGAACCCTCCATCAACTCTCAACAACCTACCTCTGCTACCGAGCCTTCTCCCACACGCTCGCCATCCATCTCGACACCCATCTCACCTCCCATCTCACCACCCATCCCGGCACACAAGCCAGCCGAGCGTCCCGACACCCCTGAATCCAAACAAAAACCCGAACCCACACCCGAACCCCCTGTCATCACAGTGGCAGCACCAGTTGAGCCCGAAGACCCCGACTCCCGTGACCGATACGGCTTCAAAAAGGAGAACCAGTACGTCAGCCGAGAGCAGTACGACACCTGGAATGCTGGATATACCGAGTACCTGGCCCGCCGGCGGAGGAAGTGGGCCGCGTACCTCAAGGACAATGCTCTCATGACGGACCATCCCAACCGATTCCCCGCTCCCAACGCAAAGACTAAGCGATTCGTCCGCAAGGGCATCCCTCCGGAATGGCGCGGTGCGGCCTGGTTCTACTATGCCGGCGGACCAGCGATCCTCGCTCAGCACTCGGGCCTCTACGAAAAACTGACCTTTAAGAGGGCCAAGGAGGTTGACGCCGAGGCTATCGAGCGGGATCTTCACCGCACATTCCCGGACAACATCAAGTTCAAGCCTCCCGGTGGAGTAGAGACGGCGTCGAGCAGTGCCAGGGAGAGCCGGACGACTATGACGGACTCGACCCGCAGCTCAAGCCCGGCGCCACCCAACACCGAGGGAGAGCCGCCCATCATCACGTCGCTGCGTCGGGTGCTTCACGCCTTTGCCGTGTACAACCCTCGAATCGGCTACTGCCAAAGCTTAAACTTTTTGGCTGGCCTGCTGCTCCTCTTTGTTGAGACGGAGGAGCAGTGCTTCTGGCTGCTCAACGTCATCACAGTCATCTACCTGCCAGGGACGCACGAGATGAGCCTGGAGGGCTCCAAGATTGACCTCGGCGTGCTCATGACTGAAATGCGCAACTCGATGCCTGCCATCTGGGACAAGATTGGCGGCGAGCTCGAGGCGGATCCCAACTCACGGCCGTCGACGGGCAAGTCGATGCGGCTCACCCGGGCACGACGCAAGGAGCTGTCACGCATGTCGACGCCAACGGACCGGCTTCCCCCGATTACGCTCTGCATGACGGCGTGGTTCATGAGCTGCTTCATCGGGACCCTCCCAATCGAGACGACGCTCCGAGTATGGGACATCTTTTTCTACGAAGGGTCCAAGACGCTGTTCCGCATTGCCCTGGCCATCTTCAAGCTGGGCGAGAATGAGATCAAGTCTGTGGCTGACCCGATGGAAATGTTTGGCGTGGTGCAATCGATGCCAAGGCGACTGATTGACGCCAATGCGCTCATGGAGGCTTGTTTCAAGCGGCGGAATGGCTTCGGGCATCTCAGCCAGGCCCAGATCGACGAGAAGCGCCAGGAACGCCGAGCCAAGGCACAGCTGGATCGAGTACGACAGGGGAAGTCGCTCAACACGTGGAACGTGGCGCAATCAGAGACAGAGGGCAGCGGCAAGAGGAGCATATTTGGGAAGAAGAGGTCACCGACAGGCGTGTGATGCTCTCCCTTGGTTCCTCGACTTTTACGCTTCGACACACACACACACACACTCCTTGTTCCTCTCCTACGACTATTATCAACTTTATTGCCTCGGCATCCCGCATCCCACACCAAGACACGGGTGGCGGAGCCGCCGGATCTAATCATGGGATGGCGTTGGACGGATGGCATTGTCTGCTTCTTGTTTCGACCTAGCCGGCACAGTGTCTGCATTTGACTCCTTTACTCTTCATCTTTTGCTTCTTCTACCTTGTTCTTCTTTGCATCATCTTCTGTTATTACCCACAATACCTCGCTCGGGTGTTTACTATGTCTCAAAAAAGAGGGGAGGGACCAGCGTTGGACGGTTTGGAATGGGACGGGATGGAATGGAAGGCCGCCCACAAAAGGAACCTTGTTTTATACTTAATGACGATGTCTCACGGCTGCATTGCGAGAAGACCAAAAAAGCACTATACCACCCCAGAGGACCTCGGCAGGCGAGGGAGCCATGTGGCAGAGTCGAGGCGGTGTTTGTTTTGATTGATATAGATAAGGGGGACCATATATGAACTGGATAGAGGTTATTAGGGAGTAGAATTTGGGGCCCCTTTTTTGATACCCCAATGGAATGAAGGTGGATTTCACGGTGAATTGTGTTTTTGTCTGTGTGTGTCTGTGATTATATGTCTTGTGCTATTGTGTTGTTTGTTGTGCATGAGTGCAAGTAAATACAAGCCGAGACAGCCTGCCTCATCAGCCGGCGCCTCTGATGAATTCATCCATCCATTCATGAATATCGCGTCTTTATTTTTCGTCGTAGTTTTGCAAATTTGTCAGATGTCTCGTAAGCCGTGATGCCCAATCCTGGGCTAACTCAATGAGGCTATTCAAAGGTCATGCCCAAGTCTTGGCCTCTTTCATTCTTTATCACTTCCCAGCCTGTCTGTCATCCGTTCGTCCCCCTCACGGAGCAGGTGGAAACACGGGCTCTCCCATGGCATACCGCTCAACCTGCTGCTTGGCCGCCCTGTCAAAGGCGTCGCGCTCGGACTGGTACTGCTGAGCGATGCGCTCCTCGAGGGGGCTGTCGAGCTGTGGCTCCTCGAGGAGGTTTGCGAGGGCCTCGAGGACGGCGCGGAGCTTTGTGCTGGGCTTCCAAGCGTCGGGCTTGAGGAGGCCGAGGCAGATGTTGCCGAGGGAGTCGTTTGTCACGTTTGGGTGGTAGATGCGGGTGGCGAACTTTACGACGGGGGGCTTGAAGGGGTAGTCGGTGGGGAGGGAGAGGACGATGCCGAAGCGGCCCCCGTCGTAAAGTTCGCC
>JAJOOV010000263.1:42593-59445 GCA_021730365.1 Fusarium tucumaniae | reverse complement strand
AGTTTATATCGAGACAAAGGCCTGCACTTGGGTCTGTATCAATGGCGAGAAGGATGGGAAAGAAGAAGGATTCTTTAGTCAAAGAAACGAGGGGGCGTTAGAATTTATCCCATTGCATCGGGTAGATGGCAAAGCCGAGTCGGGTAACAATTGAGCAATCGGTGGGGAGGGTTGCGGAAGCGGCTTGGCGGGACTATGCGACCGGGTTCTCGAACTGATACTACGTAGATTACTGAGCTGAGTGTTTCATGGCTACGGGACAGTTTAGTCTTGTTGTACCAGAGGCCGTAGGCTTTAGCATTGTCCTGTATTAAATACGACTTACGTACTTGGCTCTGACTTGGACAGTCTCCCTGAATCGAGTTCCCCCGAGTCAGTTGTTGCCTCCGACATGTTAGCCGGATACGAGCCTACTAGCCCAGCCACAATACCACAGCATTCAATGGCCCCCAGTCGACCCGAGAAGCGGGAAGACGGGTTTCTTTCTATTTTAATAGTCGAGTTTGCGATATCAAGACTCGATCCTGGGCCAGGGACCGGAACCTCGCCACCCTGACTATTGAGGGTTGAAGCAAGTTGTCTGTGTACATTGACGAGTTTCGCGCTCTTCAGGCAGATGGTGCAAGTCTGTCAAAAATTATGGTTGACAGCATTCATGTATTCGTGCCTTGGCTTACAGACCTTGGCCGTGTCACGTTTCTCCGAGTGCCAGGCCGATAGGGGGCTGTGTGTTACATGTGGAAGCCTGGACTTGACGTGGCCAAGGCATGAAGAAGCAAAAAGATTTTGAGGCTAGAAAACCTTTGCTAGCTTGATGTCAGTGTAAGTAGTCTTTGGGTCTGAATCTCGAACCTCGCGGGTCCAAGTGTCCATGTTGTATTTTCCTTGGCCTGTTCACCGTTTGTTGTTCCTCAACGCAATCGAGAGAGGCTGGATGGCAATATGATGGGTGAAAGTCACAATTGCTTGCAGCACTTACCGTGCTTGATCGTGCTGCAGTGTTCAGAGTGTTGGCTGTCTGTCATGGAATTCACTTACCGCTCCATCTCTGGGGATCATGTCGATCGTTAGTCCTGTGCACTTGAGGGCCGTGGGACCCAGGTATGTAAGTGCTTGGACTATTTCCGTCAACGAGACGGGATGATACCTATAGGCGGTGCTGGCTTTCCTGCACCTCTAATGTCTAAGTCTACTCTATAATCTACTCTATACTGAACTCTCCAGCTCAAAGGGCATTGCTCCGGCAAGAGAAAACCCCGCTCACGCTGCCTTCCTCGAACTGGTTGATAATTTCCTCCACACTCGCATAGGTACCCAAAGTGAGGTACAAGAAGCCAGTCAAGATGATGATTATGTTCAACCCGATGGACAAGTAATCAAGAAGAGACTTGCGTGACTTGCGGATTTTCTGATCTGCCCCTCGCATGCGAAAGTAGGCCAGGCCCCAGAAGATGAGACCGAACCAGCAGCTGAACAAAGACGACATGACGGACAATACTGGGAGCATTAGTATGGGTGGTTGTAAGAAGAGCCAGGGGTCTTACATGACTGAAAGAAAGGGATGATTTCGGCAATCAGAAACGCAAATGTCCAGCTGATAAAAAGGAGAACCACCCACCAGAACCAGCCCTTGAAGGTGTGCTCGGTGACGTGCCGGGAGTCTTGGAACATGCGGAAGAAGATGAACCGGCCATTGAGGGAGGCGTACAGGCACCCGACAAATATTATAGTGGGAACCATGAAGGAATACGACACCTTCTTGTAGACAGTCTCCAGAGCACCAAAGGCCGGGGTCATCATGTACTGGTTGCCCGTGTAGATGTAGATGACGGTGCCGACGATGCTGAATGTGATGATTTCGGCAATCGTGCAAGCCCATAGAGCCTTTGGGAAATCCCTAAGAAGCATTAGAAAGGAGGATCACGTTAGATAGTCACAATTACCGAGGCTCGCGCATCTCTGCAATGAAGCTGGGAAGCGTGAGCTGGCCCATGAATGTGTAGCTCATGTTCATGAACGCCGACATGCCCGTCACAAGATTCGTGGTCCTCGGCGTCCACATGGAAACGATTGGCTCGCCCAGTGAAGGGTATCCGGCCGGATCGCCTTGGGAAACTGTAAACGACACGGCTAGGATGATCGAGACAAAGGTGAAGAATGTCGATATGGCGCCGAGCTTGGCCATCATGTCGAACGTGCGCGGCAGGGAGCCCAGCCAGCTGATGATCGTGATGACGGCGGCAAAGGTGACGGTGCGACAGGCCTTGAGGGGGTTGGCGTCCGTCATGGTGTTAAGGTAGATGGCGCCGACGAGGACGTGCAGGGCCTGGATAAAGGTGTTGTTGAGGGTGAACATGGCCGCCGTCCACCACCACGCCCATTTCTTGTCCCAGAAGAGTATCTGGCCGATATCGCAGATGTCTCTAACTTCGGGGTGTCGCAGGCAGAATTCCCAGAGGATCAAACTCGTGTACAGAACAACACTGGCGATGACGGCTGTGAGGATCAGGCCGGGGATGAGGCCGAGTAGGCTGTAGGACCAAGGAAAGGTCATGACGGAGAGAACAATGTACTCGCTGAAAAGAAGGCCGGCCGTCTTTTGCCAGGAACATGTTCGGTACTGGATGGCGTTGCCAACTTCGGAGGTGAGCTGCTTGTCCGCAAGGTCACTGGCCTGGGTGTCGCTGTCGTGGATGGTTCGGAAATTGTCCTCGGGGAGCGGTTCGATGCGCGGGCCGATCACGACGTTTCTTCCTCCAAAGACGGATGCAAGCCATGATGGGCGTCTTGACGGGCCTGCATTCTCGAGATCTTGGTGGGTGGGCTTGGAAGACATGGGGAGGTGAGTCTATGGGGTATCAAGGGGAGAAGATGCCGAGTAAGAGCTAAAAAGAGAGAATGTGGAGTGAAGTGAAGGATTGGGGATGTGGGAGTAGAGTAGATATAGTGGATGAAGAGCAGAAGAGATGGAGAGCGTTGCAAGCTCGTGTTCTCGTTCGCTTCTCGAAGCTGCCTGCCCGCTTACACCGGGGCGTCCATCCACAGATTCCGATGTCCCGCTGTAGAATTCTTCTTCTCTCCTTCCATCAAAAACGCGATGTGCGAGTGACATCCTTTGGATGCTCCACGCGGGGATGGCGACTTCCATAGTTCCACGGCGGCGCCGTCACCGAACTCCGGCTCGGGGATGGCGGATGACGCGCTCTTGGGCTTGGGTCGTCTGGGAAGGGATTGAGCCAAGATGACATGTTTGATCCATGGTTGTAAAGCGAGTTAGGCTCGGGAAGATCTTGAAAAGAGAATCTCGATGGTTGGCTGCAAGTGGAGGATTTGAATGAATCCATCCCTCAATAGACAGTCGATAGATCATCTTAATTAATGCTTCAAAGCACCCAATTGACTGTCCATAAAGAACCTCGCAGATTGGCTTGGCCGAGGGTTGGTTTAAAGTCAGTCTGCGCCCTTGCAAGGCGAGCCGAGCCAGTGTTTAAGCTTATGCCGATTAAGCTTCTTCCCATAGTCCTATCGCCATGGCCGGGAATAAATCTCGAGGAATCTCTGTAGAGCGGCAAAGCCGACTGCCGGGCCTGAGATCTGAATTGAGAAAAGACCCGTATTACTTCGATTAGGTATGAGAGCTTCTTTGTGTTGATG
This sequence comes from Fusarium tucumaniae, assembly GCA_021730365.1. Taxonomy (NCBI): domain Eukaryota; kingdom Fungi; phylum Ascomycota; class Sordariomycetes; order Hypocreales; family Nectriaceae; genus Fusarium; species Fusarium tucumaniae. The sequence continues at coordinate 55,791 of JAJOOV010000263.1, read as the reverse complement.
GCAGCACTTCTACTACTAGGTTATGAGCTACCTCCTATCAGATCACTTTACAAGACGTGGATTTGCGTGAATGGGATTGGCGATATCAATAGTCATTTTAGGGACACTAAGTAGCTGTCTTTGCCTGAAGCAAAGCTTGTTGAGGACTGAAACTGAACGGTAGTAGCCTACTAGGTGTCTGAGGCAGTAGTTGAGCCGAGGTACCAAAACACCTATGGGGTTAAAATAGAGGCAGTGCAGATCAAGGTTTATGCCAAGTGCTACCTAAGAGTGTCGAGGTGGATGGGCTATGGACCGAGTTTGTCGTCCAAGCTACAAATTGCTGACAGAATCCATGGGGTGAGGCTTGAAAGGGCGGGAAACTTTGTCAACAAAATGTGATGGACTTGCGACAGAGCGTTCGGCTCAGCCTCCCTTGACCACAAAATAGGCTTGCTTGGCATGGTATTCGGATGGTTGAATGCCACATGTGGTTGGATCACCATCTCGCGTGCGGCTGAGATTATCTCGCAATGTCTGCCTGCAGGCTGCTCAGATGCAGCCACAATAGGCCAGGTTGAATAATCTCGCCTCTGAACCAGGGGAGACGAGGCGTGCTGGGCGTAAAACTGACTGTTTGAGACTTAAAACCCGCTGTACACTATGCCAGTCTGAGCTAGGAGAGTCTAGCTGAATTGGTTCTCAATGGCTGATGCACTGCAGCTGCGGTCTTGCAGATCCATTGCTGGCTCAGCCGGCTGCAGCAGCCAGGGCAGACAAACACGTAGAACGTCTGTTGGCTGTGGAGGCGGTGCTCAGACACTACCACCCGATAAACCAAGACCTTATTCCAAGGCATTCTCACATGTCTAGTAATGTCCGAGGATGGAAGCTAGCGGTTATAAAGTCCTGACACCTCCTCTTCCACTATTTGAGGGCGTCACACTCCCATGCGATTCAATTTAACCCTTCCCCCTTTTCCTCAAACACCAACCCAAGATGGACGACAGTCACGAAAAGTGCCGCTGCAAAAAGCCGGACATCGTAAACTTCGAGACATGCATCCCCGAGAGGTGTCAAGGATGCGGCGATCCGATCAACTTCGAAGACTTGGGACAACGAGCCGTCCGTACCTACTACGATGGAGACGGGCGCCCAATCGAGGATCCAAACCTGCCTCAGCGGCACCCCCCTATGGAAGACCCGAGCCGCTGCTTGAGACTATTGTACCTAAACAGGGGCGAGTCTTAGATCCTGACGGGCACATTCAGATGTGCCGGGGTTCACTTTGCGCAACCGTACGAGGCAGTCTCGTACGCGTGGGGAGGTAACAATGGCGATTACAGCATGCCCGAATTCATCTTCATCGACGGCATCTTGTTTCCCATCACCAAGAACTGCGCAGCAGCCCTTCGCAAGATTCGCAGCAGATACGACACCAAGGTCATCTGGATCGACTCACTTTGCATCAACCAGAATGATGTAAGGGAGAGGTCGGTTCAGGTCAGCCAGATGGGCAAAATCTTCTCTGGGGCGCAAAAGGTCCACATGTACCTTGGCAAGGATATTGACGAGAGAACTGCTACGAGAGCATTGGACGTGTTGGGTTCATCGGTGGGCTTGGACAAGTTCAAAGCCATGTTGGACGATCGAGATGTGGTGACTGCGGCCAAGACTCTATTCTCCCAGGCCTACTTTTCTCGCATGTGGATCATACAAGAAGTCCTCCTCGCAAGAGAGTGTGAACTACACTGGGGCACGGTCGATACTCCGTGGCAGATGTTGAGAACAGAAAAGCTGAAAGTGTTCAACGAACTCGGCATCTATAACCACTGTATCCCCGACTGGATGTGGTTTCACCCAGCCGAGATGAATATCCGGAAACCCGAGGTCTTGAGCAAGTTACTATTCAGCACCAGGTACTGCAGGGCCAGCAACGCCAGAGACAAGGTGTATGGGCTCTACGGACTCTTGATTGATCTAGAGGAAGAGGGCCTTACTGTCGACTACAGTCTCTCCGTGGAACAAGTTTTCACTGACATCACTGTCTATCTGATCACAAAGCACAATGCCTGGAAAGACGTCGTGAAAAATGTCGGATACTTTGACGGATTGGGCCATAGAGAGCTCCCTTCTTGGGTCCCTGATTTTCGATCACCCTGTTTGAGACGAAACGCCTGCATATCTGATGACGGGCTCAACAACTTGAGGATTCGCTCTAGCATCACATCCGAACAAGCAGTCTCTGGCTACGGGACGGGTGGCCTACGCCTTAGTGGGCACCGATTAGGCATATTTCGAAAAAATCTTGAGAGGAACGGGAGTTTCAAGGTTGAATGTGAGGTTGGGGGAGAAATTTTCAAATGGGAGATCCGGACCAGTTTCTAGCAGCCCTTCGACCCCGAGAAGCACACTGTTTTCTGGATGCCCAACGGATTTATCCTTCACCTGGAGAGACATCCAACCAGAGAGGACACATATAGACCTCTGGGGGATTGCGTGCTGAAGCATTCTGGCCCCTTCCCCAGCATTGTCGTTCATAATCGCCGCACGCACTTGGCGGATGCTATGTTTGGCTTGGAGCATCAAGATCTCGCCCCTCTTTGGAAAATATACTCCGACCTCGGCAAGTCCCTGCAGAACCTTTCGGATGACTGTGGGAATCCGTCCTTTAGACCCCCATCTCCAAGAATCGGGCGGACCGAGACTGAAAGCGCAGTCAAAGCATACCGGGATTTCCACTCAAACGGCTCTCGGGAAGTTTTCAACGAGCAACGACTGACTATTCTGAATCACGAGAACGCAGGATCTGGTGAAGATTCTAGTGCATCACTCCCCTTGAATATTCAAAGGATGTTTGACTTTGAAGCTTTTTGGGAGAACCGAGATACTTGGGAGGCTCTGCGCAAGTTGAACAGAGTCGTCCAACACCCTGACTACGACACCCAAAGCATGCTTTGTAGGTCTTGGCTCCAGGCATACGAGTCGGCCAGAAATGTGATTGGGCAACTCAAGAAGGGACCCGATGAGGCTGCGGTTTTGAGAGCTGAAGTTCTGCAACAGCTTGAGGCTTGGGAGAGGGTCACTGAGGAGCTCTTTGGAACATTGCAGCATAACTAATGGTATGTATTCGTCCATGAGCTTCTGAGTGCGAAAAGAAACGACTCTAGGCGAGAAATGCCTTCGGTTCCTTTAAGAGAACGGGCCGGCTCATCCGCCCCTTGGCTCCTGCTATGGGACTGGGATAGAGAGAGAAGCAAAAAATACTGCACGCATGACAGAGTATGGGAACTTGATCGGATCGCCAAGTACAACTTCGAAGGTGTTCGGTTTAGATTGGAACCAAGTGAAGGCAACAGAAGACGCCGGAGTGTCAACTACATCCTTGAGCCGTGGGGTAAAGGATGGTCTCAAGCGATTGAGCAGATCCCGGATCACTTCTCTGCCAAAGACTAATTCACGTCGCGGGAGTTGCTTTGGTTAAAGGACGTGATGCGGCTAGAGGAGAGGTCTTTGAAGCGTGGCGCTTGGAGAAAGGAACGGATGGAGATTTATCAGGCCGAGATTATCACTCTGCTGTAAGCTTTCCCTTTCTAACCAGACTGTTTCCGAGGATCTGCAACAATAATATTTTACATGAATACTCTACACTTGACTGCTTGCAGAGGTCGAATACTTTTGGTAGTTCGGGAAGCCCTTCAAAGCACTTGGCATGCCCTCGTTCTAAAATAACCCACCCCCTATTCCACCTGACTATACCTTGCCGGTGCTTGCCTGAGCCTTCAACTCGCCCTCAATTTGTTCCCAAAGCCCCTTTGCCCTGAACCCGGATATCCAGTAGTTCCCCTTCTCGTCCTTTCCACTTATCGGCCAACACTCGGGGAAAGCAGGGTCCTGCACACACTGGATATACGACGGACGGAGAGGCTCCCCATCCCTGGACGTAACAGCGGCCGGCGCCCAGTCACAGTTGAACAGCCCAGCTCTCTGCCAATTGGAGTAGAACAAATTGTACATGCCGCTATCGCCAAAGAAGAGCGGCATGCGCAGCGTAGGACTAAACTCACGCTGCAGAGCCGCGTACGCCTCGACCTGTGCCCGCGAGCCCTGGGTGTTGATGGCATTGCGGAACTGCAGCGCCAGCCAGCTCAAGGGCTTTGTAAGGAGCTCACCCGCGGGGAGGAGGACGGTGGGGAAGCCGAGGGCCATGGAGATGTAGGGACGGGAAGGCGGGGAGAGAAGGTCCGAGGCGAGGACCCTGCGGAGGGACATGGAGTTTTGGGCTGCGACGGTTGTGGTTGAGTCTTTGCCGAGGTGGGAGGCGCAGAGACGTGTCCACCAGGCCACGAGGACGTCGCCTTCGGTGACGAAGGGGTCTTGCCCGTCGGTAGCGTTTTCGGATAGTTCGTGGCGGACGTCGGTGACCATCTTTTCCCAAAAGACGGCAGGGATGCAGACCATGCGGATTTCTTTGGGGCCGACCAAGCCCATGGTGTTGCGGAGGGCGTATCCGGCCATGCCCACGTTGCCTACTCTCCGGTCGGCGAGGAGGCGAGGTTCAGTTGCATTCTTGCCAAAGTCGGCCAGGAGGTCGGTGTCGTGGCCAATTGGTGTTGGGATCTCGTCTTCACGGCCCTGAAGCATCAGTGTCCAGCCCTCGATGATTGCCTTCTTGCCAAGGGCGTCGAATGCCAGGTGCGGCCAGTAAAGAGACATGCATGTCGTGTCGCGAAACGTCGTGATGTGCAGTCCCAATGCTGGACGGTCTGTGGTGAGGTAGTCCTCCAGAGACAGTGTGGCGCCGCCGGGACGGGTGAGGCCGGATAGGTGCTCAGGGTCGCCTACGACAGCGGGGCCGCTGAGGTTCTCCGGTCTGGGGATCTTGGAGGCGACGGGATGATCTTGGGCGTCCACATCGTGGTGGGTATGTGAAAAGGCCAGTGCGGGCCGTGACGAGCCGAATTCAGCGGGCACATGGTATTCTACAGCGCCTTGGGCCTGGGGATGATGAGTGTTAGAAGGGCTCGTAAGAGCTCAGGGGGACGTTACGTTTCTCCTCAGCCGGGCACCCAGCTTCCGATACCCCTCCCGTCCAATCAGCTTCTCCAGAGATTCGCGGAGCTTATCCGGGCTGAGTGCGTCGTCTAACACAAACAACGTGTAGACAATGACCTTTTTCCACATGAAGCCATCCTCGAACCAATGCAGGGGGATGATCTTGTCGGTGGGCACCACAGTGGGTGCCTCCTTTGAAATGCCCAGCCACTGCAACATTGCTTCTGTCGTACTCCTGAAAGGATGATAACTTGGAAGGATAATAATGCTTGGGTAAAAAGGAAAAAAAAAACCTTGGAACGAGAGCGGACGAGAGGGAGAAGATAGCCATCGGAGCCGGACATGCAGGGCCTCACTCGTCAGACGAACCCCTCGGGGTCTCGGGCCTTGGCCGTCGGCGAGGCCGCTTGGATTATCGCCTGATAGACTACCGAGTGGGCAGTCAAGTGCAACTTGGTGTTGGTTCACGGCAAGCAAGTCCCGGTATGTGGCCCATGTGGCCCCGGCTATCCAGGGGCAAGCGCCGCGAGCCGTTGGCGATGTAGTCTCAGGTCTTCCTTGCTCGTTTTACCAATTCGGGCGACCAGGGACGGAATCAGGGTAGGAAGTAGGGGGATCAATCCTACTGGAGCATTCGTTCCTGGCTGAAGTTTGGGTCTTTTAACTGTGGCCTGGCCCCTTCACTTCTAATCTCGCGATTTAAAGGCACAACCAACACCGTCGACATGGCTGCTCCTCCGGTTGACAAGGAGCTCTGGGGACAGTACGCCGTGGGCGCCTTCATGATCATCCTCCGGTTCGTCGCGCGGTGGAAAGTCGTCGGCCTCAGCAACTTTGCGCTTGAGGACCTCTTCATGCTCGTCGCGCTCCTGTGCTACACGGCCATCACTGCCATCATCCACCTCACCACCACGTACGGCAGCACAATCGGCCAGACGCCCGAGTCGGTGTACCTCCTCACCGACGAGCAGGTCGCTAGCTTCGTCATCGGGCAGAAGCTGACGTTTGTCGACTGGCTCATCTACCTCGTCTACATGTGGTCTCTCAAGGCGACGCTCTTGACCATGTTTTCGAGGCTGGCCAAGGATCTTCCCCGGGAGGAGATGATTCTCAAGGTGGTGATTGGGTATACGTGTCTGGCCTTTGTCGGCGCGGCGATATCGCACATTTGTGTCTGTCTGCCTGTCCACAAGTCGTGGCAAGTGGTGCCGTATCCTGGAGGTAGGCCTGCTTTGTTATTTGCCAGTTTCACTCGCCAACGTTTCGTCAGATGCGTGCGCCCTGCGAAACCTCAACTACTACGTCGTCAGCTTCTTCAACGCCAGCTCCGACCTCGCCATCATTGCCGTGCCCGTCCCCATCATTTTCAAGGCTCGAATACCGCTCTGGCGCCGCCTCCTCCTCGTCATGCTACTCTGCTCGGGTATCTTTGTTATAATCGCCACTATCCTGCGCTCGTACTACTCGCTCAAGTCGATCACGCTGCTCCACGTCGCCTCGGGTTGGACCTCGCGCGAGACGTTTGTGGCTGCTGTCGCCGTCAGCATCCCCGGCATCAAGCCCATGTTTAGCCGCTCGCGCTGGTTCCGCTTCCGTTCTACAGCGGACGACGTCGCCTACTATAACAGGAGCAGGAGTGGAGCACACGAGTTGAGAACTTTCGGAGGGTCTGGTCAGCGTGGGAGGGGGGATATGGAAGAGGAGGCGTCTACAGACTGGAGGGTCAGCGGCAAGGAACTCAAGGGTACGAGGTTGTCTTCTGATGGCAGTGAGGATATCATTCTGTCCAATGGAGAGGAGCATGGCGCGCCATCAATATATGTAACCAAAAACTATATGGTTACATCTCAGCAGAGAGGTAGTTCTAGTTGAGCGAATAAATGATTGGTTATGATTGCCGCCCTTCGCCTCTGCAATGGGCAGACAAAAGCGCTATATCTAACGAGAGACCGTCTTTACTAAGCCACAGCACGTATGACTGGTGATTTATGTAGTAATTCTCCTCTAAAACAGAGCCTTCGACTCAGAGGAAGCTATCCATTTGAAAAGGGACCGAAACACGGCGATAATTATCAGAGAAAATAGCACTGGAAGTTCGATATCACTTACAAGAAAACAGGGATAACAACATTACCTAACTACCTACCTAAACATAAACTCTTGCAAGGAAAAATAACGTCCTGGGGCACCTGGCGGGCTCATTTTGGTTCTTTAGCCGGCTCACTATACATGGACTCACTGACGTCAAGACCTCTTGTTTATTGCTCGACAAATAGATACCCTATGTCTTGAGATCCTGTTGTTGACTTCATCCTAATAGGAAAGAGTTTAAATCAATGCCCGGGAAATCCATCGCCTGAAGTTTGTCCTGTTCTTCTCTCAACAACTTCACGATGCCAAGATGCGTTTCCTCTTCGGCCAACTCAATGGCTTTTGAGTACCCTGTGGCGCGGTTCGGCATCGCACCCTTGCTGAGAAGAAACCGTAGCATCTCGATCCTGCCATGCTCGGCTGCTCCCTCCAATGCTGTGCGGCCCACTTCAGGAGCACCCGGGGCATTGATATCGGCCTCTTTTTCAAGAAGAAATCTCGCGAGTTTTATGTTCCCCTGGATCGCGGCACCCTGGAGCGCGGTGACCCCGCCCACTTGCGCCGGGGGCGCGTTCACGTCTGCGCCCCGGTTGAGAAGCAGCTTGACAAGATCAATGTTGGGCTCTTCGACAGATGCGGCGCCTTGAAGAGCTGTTCGGCCGTGCCATGCAGCAGCGGGAGCGTTGACATCTGCCTCACAACTCAATAGCAACTTGACAATGCCAAGGTCCGGACAATCGGAAGATGAGGCAATTTGAAGGGGAGTGTGAGGAAAGTATACCTCTTTATCCCCATCATCCCCAACAACGCTCGTTGCGAGGTTAGAATGGGAGAGCAGGGTGCCAACCCCCCGCAAAGGTGAATCCATTGAGAGAATCTTGCCATCTGCTGTGTGGCTATCCGCTGGTCCCTCAATATCTGCATCGCAATTGAGTAAAGACTGGACAGCGTGCGAGTCTTTCTTAAGGACCGCCAGCTGAATTGGCGTTACCGCTTCAGATTTGTCCTCAGTTCGTGCCCCAACCTGGAGTGCCAGTTCAAGAAGGTCGGGTTGCCGATAAAGTATCAGCTCGTGGAGAAGAAAACTAGATGTGCCGTTGGGGCGCTTGACTGGCGCCCTAAGATCAATGAGCTTTCGGAAACAGGTGTTAAAAAGCTTATTGTCCCGATGGGAAGGTGGGTAACTACTGGTGTCTCCATACGACAGGAACAGAGCCTCAAGCAAAGTGACACCCGCAGTTGACGCCTTGATTGTGACATCGCTGCCAGAATCAATGAGAAACAAAGCCACATCCAATTTAGCACCCGCGAATGCGGCATAGAGAGCTGATTTCCCATCTTGGCGGCTATCGTCTGGCGGCAGGTTCGAGTCTGCTCCCTGACTGATGAGATGCTGTACCAGGGCCAGGTGACCCTCGCCGGCGGCGGCAACGAGAGCACTCTTGCCTTGGAATCCAAACCCATTGATCGAAGCCCCCATATCGATGCAGTGGTCGCATTCGAATATGGAACCTTCCTCCGCACTGGAAACGAGGAGAAACTGATGAACCCAGGTTTGGTCGTAGCCAACCTGAAGTAGGACTCGAAGTAACTGGCGGCGCTCGGCGTTTTCATAGTGTTGGCCAACGAAGTCTCGGACTGTTTGGGCCGTGTCTTCGCCGCACTGGGCCCCTGCCTTGATCAAAAGGTAGAATATGTCTGCCAGAGACATATTCCCGACCTCGTCGAGGAAATATTCATCATACCATTCGTCAGGTGACTTGAGACAGTCTCTGAGGGCTGCCATGCCGGTAATTGGGCTGACGCCACTCTGCAGAAACGTTTTCGTCGCTCTCAAGTCTTGCAACTTGACCGCCTCACACATGGCATGTTCCAAGAGCCGCGATGAAGCAATGTTATGAGCAAGGACCTTCGACAGTTCTTGGTAACCTTTCCGCGCCGCTTCGATCAGGTATCCATAGTCAGGCTCGGAGTCAAGCTCGAGTTGTTCTCGCAGGAGCTCATAAATTTCTGGTCTCTTGTCAGGTGCGTCTTTGAACCACTCACGCACTTCATCCTCGCTATCCTCGGGGATTCGTGCTCCTGTACGTAACAGAGCTCGGACTGCGAAGGTGTTTCCCGATCCGATGGCCAGCAAGAGGGCCGGACCCGAATGACATTCTTGGTTGCCATCGGCCCCGAGACTCATAACGTACTCCAACATCGAGTCGGTGCCATAGTTTACCGCATATTCCAGGAATGTCAGGGGGCAGTAAATGGGCAGGGGTGGTGTGTTGAACTCGATATCAAACCCATGAGATACCAACAGTTTTGCCAGTCCGATATTGTCTGTCCATACTGCCAAGAGGAATAGATGTCTGCCCAAGGGGCCTGACAGGTCTTGATGATGACTCGTGACAAGGCTTACGAACTCCCTTGAATCGATCAAGTCCCTAAAAAGCCCGCGATGAGGCTCTTTAATCCAACTGTCCATCTTGCACATGACTCTGAGAAACGCGGAACCAAAGGCAAGATGTCTGACGGCGGGGAGCTGCGAAAAGGCCAAGAGCTTTTTCATATGGCCTCTCTCTAATATCCAGAAGACCAGGCGAGAGTTCTCCTCACCGGAAAGAAGATTGTTGGAAACCATATAAACGATGACTGACAGCGCTTGGCCGAGAGATTGGTCATCAGCGATGTGGAGGAGATTGGGAGGGAAGCTGGACAGTGTTCGAGTTTTCCGCCCAAGGCGGAAGCGCTCTGGGTTCGACGAATCCGGGAGTGCGAGGAGCTCTTTAACTGATTGCATAATAGGCTCGAGTGCTTCTGCTTGCGCCGGGCTGAGGTCGAACTTTGGCAGGCATCGATTTCGACCATGATCCGGGACAAAGATGCCAAGCTGCGCGACGAGGCTCACGATTCTGCAGCCCGTCGAAGTAGAACTGGAGATTTCTATTCAGAGTTAGTCGGATAATAACATTGAAAGGCTGTGCAAGAGAGTTAAAGTACCTGGAAAGTCCCAGAACGAAGTGAAATCGTGTCCAAAGGAGGGCAGTCCGGTCGGAAATACAGAAGGGAACAAGAGCGCCTGCTGAGAGGGACGCAGTATCGTACCGCTATCCCCCATTCGGTTGCCGTTGACATCTTCGAGGAAGAACGATCCTGGTGAGTGGCGAGAAAGCTCATCTAAGTTGCCAACTAACCCAAGAGGAGAACAGCAGATGACAGGCCCAGAGGCTGTGTCAATGAACTCGACGTCCATATCAATGTCAAGTTCGTGAGCAGTGTGGGCGTCGTCGTGTTGGATCTGTGAAGCGTCCTCTCCGCCGTGGGTGTGTTGGAGTTTTGCGGTACTGTCGTCTCTGGGTAATTGACTCCCTGGCTGAGATGAGGTCCGAATCTCGATCCGGTGCTAGCCAATGGTATCAATGCCAAGGTCTAGTGGGTGTCAGATCAGTAGTCGCAGAGCTGAACCAGGCGACTGAAACTCACCTATTGCAGGTTCAGGGCCGCTGCCGTCGCCGCAGGGCCCGGAGTACCGGCGGATGGCCCTCGCAACGCTCTCTTGCTTGAGGGGCTTGCCGAGGACATAGATACGGAACCTACGACCTTCGTCCTGTCGTTTCCGAATTTCGGGGATCAAGGCTTTCCATTCACGGCCGTGGAGGTTCTTGGAGCCGCCAAACTTGGCCTTGAACTGCCTAATTCTATGACATCGTTAGGCCTCTGCCAGCCTGAAGTTGTGATGGGCATGGTGACTTACGTGACGTCGAGATTGTGAGTGTCTTTGAGAAGTTTAATGACTGTGTTGGCGGTCTTTCCCTCCTCGCTGTACCAACGGTTGACGTCCCCCTCGTACAACCTCCAGTCAATTGGCATGTTGGAGGAAGTCAGATGAGGTTTGAAAGGAAGGAGATGAAAGAGTTGTTTGGATGCTGAGAAGGTGCTTGATGAGATCCAACAGGCGATCCGACGACACTCTTTATATCTTTCACCGAGGCTTGGCATGGCAGCTAGAACACACACTCATCGGGGCACGCTCTGCGTGGCAGGCAATTATTGGGCCTCTTGGTCACAGGCGACCTGCTGCGGACGCCTTTTTCTGCAGGTTTGCCAGACCGTAGATGGTCTTTGTGCCACCGATAGTCTGAGTGGCTGAAACTGCGGCCAACGAAGGTACACGAGGGCCTTTTGGGTAGGGTCTTTTGGACAGGGTCTTTCGGGCGGCCTTTTGGGCGCGGTACCTATACCTCTGTACCTTTGCCGCCCTGTGGGATGGCCTTTTGGTCCTTTTCTTTCGCCTTATACGATTGACCGCGCCCTGAGCTGCCGAGCCCGCCATGAAAGCGCGCTCCCTGGGGACTATATCATAGCTCATGTTCCTTCTGTTTGCTAAAGTTGCAGCTCGTCCCCCATCGTGCAATCTCTCCTCACTTTCTCACGCCCTATGGCGAGCCAAAGAGACACCCTTTTTCCGAAGCTCTCAGGCTGTCTCGCGGAATCCGTGCCCGCACATGAACTGGAGAGCGCACCGGCTGGGTTCGACGATGCCACCCGGTCCTTGGTGACAAATGACATCTCGCGCACCCCTCAGAGCCGCAGTGAGTCTTGATGCCCATCCCCGACACTTTAGCTGACCTTTCAGAACGTTTAGAGAACAGCAGCGTCCAAATTCCCTCCCTGTCATTGGGCCCGACCACAGAGCCCCCTCCCCTCCCCCAATCAGATCGCTCTCCGCCCTTGTTCCTCGATCACGACCCCCCAAAGCGCCGACACCTCGAGCCCTCGCAGCGGGACCAAGCGCGCCAGCCGATGACGCTAGGAGCCTTCACTCCATACTTCATGAACCAAGATTCCTTGCAGCTGGACATCTCTGACATCAGGCTTGTGAGGCACAGCGAGACTTGCCTGCTCCCCGTCTTTGCTCCCATCCCTCTGATCGAGATTATATGCCCGGAAGCCAAGAACCTTCCCTTCGTCTTCCCACACGATTTATGCGTGTCCATCATCAAAACATGCAACCATGCTTCTCTCATGGCATCAATCCCGCTGGATCCAGGTCACTGTCGGCTTGTGCTCGATATATACCCAGGAGAGGTCCATTACCTTGCCTTGCATCTCTTTGACGTGCGCATTCGGGTTCGGGGAGAGCAGAGGGTCATTGTTCTCCAGAGTGGCGCAACTATAGCCATATCGTGTAGCGTCACGTTGACGGAAAGCGACCCGGCGAAATGGCGCCCGACCCTGGGTGAAAAGGTTGACGAGGCAATGAAGCTGAGCGCAACACGAATGGCCGAGGTCTCTAGTGGTGCGATTCTGTCGTCGTGTTTGGGCATGGAGATTCCTGCTGCTGCGAGTTGCCCTGCCCGACTCTGCCTGATGGTACAACAGGAAAGCTTGGGAGCTCTGTGCCACCAACTCTGGCAACCTTGAGCACACCTGGTTTGTTGAGGGAACAAAAACAGGACAGATAGTCTCGGGGTCGTCTTGTCCGATTTGGTTATCAGCTCTCTTGAAAGAGGTTGAGCAGTATCAGTGTTTTGTTCCTCAAGACAATGACACATCACTACTTGAGCGATAGCTCACTTCATAAATGGTAGCTCAGATTTTCCGAACCCCCCCCCCCTCCTAGATAGACTGAATATCCCTTGGGCACTGCTCACTGACCTGTTGACCTCATCCTGTTCTTAAACTCGCCCTCTCCCTCCTTGGGCGTTTTCCAGAATGCGGCGCTCCCTTTCCGCAGTACCGTGCCCCTATCACTGAAAACGCCACCGATTTTCAACCCAGCGGTGCTTTCCTAGACTGATTCGTTGAGTTCCTGGCTGGGATCTTTTGGACTGGGTTCCTAGTAGGGATCAACATGCTGCAACAAGGACACGTTGAGAAGTTCACTGACCATGATGCAGTGGGAATTGGGGGCTTAATACCCGTGGCTATCGATTGCTGGCACAGAGAGAGGCCAAGGTATCGCTGGTGCAATATGTACAAGTTGACTGTCTGAAAAGTCGGGTGATAGTTGAGGAGGATGTGTGGCAGAAGGTTACTGGGCCCCATGAAGGCCAGTCCTTTTTGATTCTGTTATTGCCGATGA
>JAJOOV010000263.1:0-42558 GCA_021730365.1 Fusarium tucumaniae | reverse complement strand
AAGGCCACCTTTCCTCAAGTCCGGAAGGAGCATTTAAGCCCTATGAAGGCCAATCCTGTTTCTCCCGTAGCAAAGCCCTATTCAGTGTGAGCACAGGCAAGATATTGCAGTATCAGCTGTAGCAAGCCGCATTTTCACTCCTCTCCGTATCAAAGTCAGTCAACAACACCAATAGCGAATGTTTTTTATGACACTATTTTTTGGATCACATAGAGAGTGTTTTCCAAGGAGCATCCCAAATCAGGACGCCAAGATGTCGCTATGGGAATGACTACGCTGGACTAGAAGAAATCCGCGCGTTGCTCAAAGGTGCTGAGGATAGTGGGTGAGTTGTCTGGGACAACAGAACTTTATCTCAACATCGGTACTCGAGTCTAAAATTACAAAAAAAACGCAGAAAGAGGACCTTAGTAGCCTTTTCTGCGACATTTTCTGTAGCCGAGACTTTGGGAAGCCTCAGCTAGAGGAGACATCCTCACAAACCCATGTCTTTATCACATGACCTTGGGGGCTGAAACAGAAAATGATGATGCCACGGTCATCTCACATCTCACTTTCACTTCTATTTCTCAAGAATCTCGCAAGCTGCACTCGTTACTCGAATGCCCTCGCTCAAACACCAGCCGTTCTGACGACAGCCCAAGACCAATCTACCACTGCGGGGTTAAACCCACACCAAAATGGCCTCCCTCAATCTCACAGAACCCCCATTCCCACTAGGAGACACCGAAGACGAGATCAGAAGGGACCCAAAGCTATGCCGAACCTGCTGGAACCTCTACGGCGGCTCAGCTACCACTGCCGTTCCACTCCCGGGTATCTCGATGCACGAGCACTCTGGCTTCACCAACGCAGCCAAAGCAGCCAAGGAGGGGCACGTCGACGAAGCACCAGCATGGGCTAACTCTGGACGCATAGACTATGCCTCGTGGGAGATCAATATTTATGTCCCCGACATTCCTGTGTCGGTATCGTCCGGTTGTGCGTCCTGCTTGCTGTTGACAGAGGCTTTGACCAAGTTGACCGACGGGACTTTGGACTTTGAGGATCCTGAGCGTTGGCTGGATATCATTTTCTGCAAGGGGAATGCCATGAGGGTCAAACTTGTTAAGGGGGATCCTCCGGATGACTTTGACATGTTTTCGTCTGGGCAGGGATCGGATTGGGAGCTTATCCAGGCGTACGAATTGTACACTTTACCAGGTGAGCCAAGCTGTTCTATGGAGAAGCTGTGCTCATCCTTGATTAGGTTCTCCAAGCCCTTGGCCTACGATCGGGCCATGCATGACTGTCGAAAAACCAGACTGGAGTTTGCCGGCAGAGATTGGTGGACATGCCCGGCATGTCGAATTCGACCCTGCATCCGAGGCATCCTTTGACATGGTTAAGGGATGGATCAAGACATGCAAGACAGAGCACGCTGTCTGTTCCGAGGCCGAGGCCGGCACCATGCGAGCTCTTCCCAAGCGCGTCATTGACATTGGGCCCGAGTCAAACGACGGGATTCATGTCTCTGAGCACGGCGATCCCGAACGGACCGATGAGGCGTATATTGCATTGTCTCACTGCTGGGGAAGAACTCAACACTTGGTCTCAAAGAAGGCAACGATTGCTCAACGAAAGAAGAACATTCCATTTGAGTCAATGGCCAAGACGTTTCAAGATGCAGTCACCATCTCGAGGAAGCTGGGCATTCGCTACATCTGGATTGACTCACTCTGTATCATTCAAGATGACGCCGAGGACTGGGAGATTGAGGCGGCCAAGATGGCTTCCATTTACAATGGAGCAGAGTTGGTACTTGCTGCGACGGGTTCTGCGGATGGCAGTGGAGGTTGTCTCTTTCAGCGGGAGCCCTACGTGACGGTCTCTGGAACATCTTCTGACGGCAAGCCGTGGGATGTGTATGGCCGAAAAGTCATTTCGCATGGTGTATTTGGGTGGAACACCGATCCCAATATCGCCAAAGGCTCGGCGAACCCCATCGCCGGCACGAGACTGGGCGATGTTCAGGATCATCCCCTTTTGACCCGTGCCTGGTGTTTCCAGGAGAGGCTGCTGGCCACACGGATCCTTCACTATACCAAAAGCGAGATCGCCTTTGACTGTCTCTCATCGATGGAGTGTGAATGCGGAGCACTTGAAAAGCACGAGCAAGATCCTCTCATTCCTGCCCGGCGCATCATGAAGACGGGTCACAAGTACATCACGGGGACAAACAGCTTCAGAGCCGGTTGGGCACGGTCGAATATCCCTCTCGAAGGCGAGGATAAAGAGTTTGACCAGCATCATGAACTCTGGCGAGACCTGATCGTCCAGTATTCTCAAAAGGCGATCACGCACAGGACTGATGGTTTACCCGCAGTGGCTGGGTTGGCTACAGAGTGGCGTGGCGGTTTGACTGGAAAGTACCTCGCTGGAGTGTGGGAGAAGGATCTGCTCAACCACTTGCGATGGATGCCCGACGAAGAGGACCTTGGGGAGGAACTCAAGTACATCGCTCCTAGTTGGAGCTGGCTGAGTGTTCATCGAGGCGTAACCTGGGGAGTCCAAAGCTTCATTGACGACAAGTTCCACGTGGACGTCGACTTGAGCCGTACTGACTGCCAACCCAAGGGAAAGAACTTGCTGGGAGAGGTGAAGTCGGGCTATATATTCCTTACAGGCAGCATCATGCCCCTCACCTTTTCCTTCAGCGCCAAGACCGTATTCCTCGAGAAAAACGGCCACGAGAAGAAAAAGCCGTTTGAGCGACCCGACAGCCTATTTCGCTTGCGCAATCTGCCAGACAGGGAGCTGTTCTGCCTCAGATTCTGTACCCGGCCGACCACGAGGAACGCGTATGACGATGATTCGGCCCTTGTCCTGGTCAAAGCGGACGCGGAGGCCCGGGAGAGGCAGCCGGACGAGGTCCGTGGGTATGAGCATGTGTACCAGCGGGTTGGGTTCATCACGAATTACATGACGAGGGGTTGGGGGCATGAGCGTGATTCTGTCGAGGTGGGCATGTATGTGATTTGACGGTAGAAGGGGTTATGAATGGAGACAGCATAAATATTGCATAGGATGGAATTACTGTCGGCTACCGACTGTGGTAGAAATAAGCAAATAGGGACCTGCGTCCGATATTTTTCGGTCCAGGATATTTCACGAGCCAAGATGCGCCAAGATGCGCCAGGATGGAGACGATGACATGCTCAGATCTTGACAGGTCCAGCTGCCCAAGACTTTGCTCCCCTGCCCCTGGGCCGCCATGGGCTTTTTATACTTTTCCACCATCTCAAGCCCATGGCCGAATATTTCGATCTCCGCGCTTGATCAAGTCGGGCCTTTACCGTCGGGTACGAGATGGACAGGGGTTGGGTCATGAGATCTCGGGATGTCACCTCGGGTCTGTTTTGCTTTTCCCCTGACTTGCGTGCCGTGTCTGATGTCGATCTTTGGTCCATGGCGGCAAAGTTGTCTTGCAAGTTCCAGGTTTGCGGCCTTTTCCCTCGCCTTTTCTGCTGTGATTTGTTTGACTGTGGGACACTGACACGACGATCATTGTCTAGAGTGAACCCGACACTCGGTTCAAGTGGTGTCGATCATCAAGATGCAAGACACAAGACACCGGAGCCGCTGTGATAAAGCCCCCTCCCTCCCTGCAACTGGAATTCTCCTCCCTCAGGAAGCTTTGTCTCCGTCCAAACCTTGTAGTAGCCAACAATGGACAAGGTTCCAGCTGCTCTCACCATCTACAACCTGCCGCCGAGTCTCCCCAACTGGGACTCGGTGGGCGTCTTTTACGTCACTTTCTGTTCGGTATGGACCGCCCTCGTCTTTTCCGGCATGGCATTCTGCCTGGCCAGCCGCCGCAATCCCATCCTCAGGTTGCGCGGAATGCCGCTTTCCTTTTCCGCCATTGCCTTTCTGCACTGCTACTGGGTTCTCGGGCAGATCGTCTACCCCATCGGGGCGACGGTGCCGACGGTCCTGGCGTATGACATTCAGTACTTTTTCATGGGCATCTGGTTCCCGCTCGGTATCGCTCTCTTTCAGGCTTCCAATAGTCGCTTTCTTCACGTCGCGAAGCTGCAGAAGCAGTTTCTTAGTCCTCACCTGCGGGGCAGGATGGGGTGTAATGGGTCGCACAGCTCGTGGCTGTGTCGGCTCAGGAACATGAACTATACAAAGAGGATCATGATCTTCATTGGCTTTGGTATGATCTTCCAGGTGAGTCTTTTTTTGATCTCGTGATCCTGACAATGCTAACCATCCAGGTCCTCCTCACTGTCGGTATGTGGCTCGCCTGCCGCAAGTACCATCCCACCTTTGGCATCCCCGGCACCGAGATCCGCGGCGCGACGCTTCCCGAGCAGTTGATTGACTTGGGACGAGGGTGGGAGTGGTGGCCGTCTGTTCTCTGGCAGGTCATCTGGACTTGGATCGTGAGTCTGCGCAAGCAAGGTTGCATCTCATCACTGACAACTCCAGGTCGCCCCTATTCTCATCTGGCGAGCCTGGGGCATCCGTGATACCATGGGTTGGCGGACGCAGACCATTGGGTGCTGTATCTCCAAGTGAGTATTTCCATCTCTGTGAAGACCGTATCACTGACCTTTCACCAGCTTGCATGCCACCCCCATGTTTCTGATTGCCAGCTACGTGCCCGCGTTCAACAAGGTCAACATGTATTTTGCTCCAAGTCAATGGTGAGACCTCTCCCCCAAACCACGAACAGCTCACTCATCAACTCCAGGATTCACCTCTCCGTCTTCATGTTTGAAATCTTCACCGTCCTCGTCCCCGCCTGCCAGGTGATCCATCAGTGGGCCGCCGCCAAGCGCGCCGCCGCCCACAATGCCAGGTGGGAGACCGACTCGCAAATCAACACCCTCAGGGCATCCAACTCCATAGACCGCAAGCACTCTCCCTCTCAGAGCGTCATGGAGAAGGGTCAGACGCTGGACTATGCTGATTCCACCATGGGGGATCGTCTGTACACCATGAGCGCCTTGAACCAGGTGCTTGACGACAACCCTGGTCCGCTACAAGATTTCTCAGCGCTGAGTGACTTCTCTGGGGAGAACATTGCCTTCCTTACTCGGCTTTCCAAATGGAAAGCTTCTTGGTACGCACAGCCGTCCACAGAACAGACCATCGAGGCGTACAACCGCGCCCTCGAGATCTACGCCGACTTTATCAGTCCCCGCGACGCCGAGTTCCCCCTCACCCGACCTCAAGTACCTGGAAGAAATCTTTGAAAAGGCAACACGCATCCTCTGCGGCGAAGCACGCGTCGACCCAGCCCTGCCCTTCGAGATGCCCTCATCCGCTGGATCTGGATCAAGCCGTGAACCGGCACTCACAAGTCGAGCCTGCTACACGGGGGAAATCCCAGACACGTTTGACCCTGCGGTCTTTGACGCTGCGGAGAGCCATGTCAAGTACCTCGTGCTCACAAACACGTGGCCCAAGTTTGTCAAGGAGATGCAGTCGCGGAGGCGGTCGAGCGAGACAGCGCGGAGTGGCTTCTCGGCCGAGTCGGACACGAGTCTTGCGAGCCGTGTTTCGAACAAGGTTGCTACCTTGATTCGGTCTTTGGTTTGAGCATGTGTGGTAATATGTGCCCTGTTTATGCGGTGGATATTTAGTCTTGGCCCAACGCCTGTTTCATTACTCTGTCGTACATATTTCTTGTATAATACGCCCTTGGCACTAGCGACTCATTGCGAGGATATCTGTGCGTCCTGCTCTTGACTTGATCACAACCTGAAAGTCACTTGTTCAAAAATCTTGCATCGGTGACCCATCGAAGCGCCCTGCGTGCAAAGTGGCTTAATCAAGAGCTTCAAAGCCAATCACCCCGTGCTCTCATTTCATCTGTTGATAGGTAATCACCAGTCCATAATGCATCCAAGCAAGGTTAGAGCGGTCAAACATCAATATCATTCCCTCTAATAACCTAGTCAACGCAACAACGCCCACAAGGTAGCCTTGTCAACATCGTACCCGCAATATCAAACCCGATCTGAGGACATCTCTCCGCTTTCAACAGTCCCGAGTTCCATATCCAGCTGCCTCCGCCCATTCCTGGACGCACTGCCCGTTGCCGCTCTGCCTGCGCACTGGCACCTTTCATCCCGTTGTTCGACCTTGAGCCCGAGAACTGTCTTGATGTAATCGAACTGGAGGAAAAGCACCACAGCGCCGATGGAGAGAAAGAAGACCCACAGGGCCAGTATGCCAAAGGCCTTGATCAGATAGAAAATGCCGCCTAGGATAAGAGACCTGACGGGAGCTGGTGCGTTGACCGCAGCAACGATCGCATGGCTTGTGCAGCGGGCAACCATTTCCAAGATCCAGCATCCTTCAATGAGCTGGATGGCCAGGACGAAGCTTGAGATGACGACCAGGATGCATTGGTCGGTTCGTGACTTGATGTTTCGGATGACGGTGCTTGTATGGGACCAGCCAAAGAAGGATTCGACGGTGCCCGAGTTGCAGTTGGAGCAGGTCGTATTGTCGTCTCTGCAAGGTTGGCCTGCACGGGTGCGAGTGTCGGGCTCGTCGGGGTTTGGGGACTGGGAGCCGAGAAAGAGAAGGTTGGCCACGATGATCAAGAAAAAGAGCTTGAAAATGGACCACTCCATGTATTCGTAGACTGGCAGGCCCTGGGCCATGAGAGGCGCCTCCAAAGTTGTCTTGTTCATTTTGAAATCGGGGGCGGGATCCTGGGCGTGATGTGAAAGTGGTTGAGTAATCAGAGCCAGCACGGTGGATGGATGGGAGAGAGTTTCGTACTTATAGACATTGAGAAATTTGACATTTTTATCATTTCTGCCTAGACAATGTAAATTTCATGATGGATTGGTCAAAGTTTTCAAGATGCATGGCATCTCATCGACGTTAAAACGGTGTAGTTGATTTATCATCATGAGACACAATTATGTGGCATTGACTTCTATTATGTAGATGAATCAGGCCTTGGAAATATCGATCAGATCATTGCTTTCTCGGAGCCTCTCGGTCACAACCTCAAAGGAATTTTCAACACAAGAAGACGATCACAACCTAACACCGTGACAAACCATAACATTATAGTTCTGTGGCCTTTATGTATTCTAAACGTAAGTATATATCACACAGCGTTTCGGCTAAACTCATCTTACCTTGCAGAAGCCATGCACGATTCGATCCTTTGCTTCACAGGAGGAAAGAATTGTGTCGATAAACTGTCATCTGGATCATTGGATGGAAGGCCTCAACAGAAGGAATCCAAGATCATTCGAAGGTATCCACCAAGTGTTTATGCTTCTGGTCTCTATGCGACCCCCTGTGCCAAGTTGATTCGGTGAGTTGGAGCTATCAGTCAGGTAAAGCGGCTCGTGGGTTTCATTTGTGCCCTATCTTGGTGGTGAACCAAGGCAGTCTTGAACTAGTCAATACCAAGGCCGAGTTGTAAAGAATGACTCTATTTTCGCATTTGTTGCTGCCTCCCTTCTATCTATATATCGTCTCCCCTAACTCCTCCTCACGCCATTCTGAACCAACGGCTTCATAGTCGAAAAAGCATATCTCGCAATCTTCCACGTCCCCTCCACCTTTTTCATGATAAACAGCTCCTGATTAGCATGCGGCTCCGACTCCTGCGACGCCTTCATCGTCTTTGTCCCCGACGCTGTCGTCCTCGCAAAAGCCCACTCTGGCGACATGACCACCACCTCGTCCATGTGGAATTTCGGGTCGAGCTGGATGGTGGAAAAGATGCGCGTATAGGCCTCGCGGAGGGCCTCGGTGCCGGCACTGGCTGTAAAGTGTGGCGGGAGGATGACGCCGTCTGATGTGTAGAGGTTGACGGCCTCGTCTACGTTGCCGCTCTTGAGGGCGGCGCCGTAGGCGTGGAGGGTTGCCGTGATTTGTTCGATATCAGACACTGAAGAATTAGCGGGCTGTTCTACCGTTGTTCTATCAACTTACTCTTGTTATCAGAGATCCTAGTTGAGTGGTTTTGTCTCGTGAGATCGATCAGAGGCCTGTCCATAGCTCCCCATATGCTTATTTATATCAGACAGACGCACAGTCAACTCCATGCCACTCCTGGGTAAGTGGGGTCTCGGGCCTCTCGGCTATTCCACTTCTTGAACTGTATCAGGGCGAGATGGTGATAACCACATCAGGAGTGGGGGTTTGTCAAGAGTGGGCAGACCTGCTGCTGATAGTATCCGCATCCTATGAATGGAACCAACGCAGATCTTTGCTCAAGGTGCCAGTGCTTCCTAACGCTTCGTCAAGAAGCTTCTTTGCCTCGATTGGGTCCCAGTTTATCAAGACGCGCTCCTTCGACTCCTCCATCTTTCTCTGTACCAACAGCTCCATCGTTCGTCTTTCTTCTTCCCCCAGAAGACCGACTCTGGTTGTCCATAGCTTGTCTTCTGGGACGTTCTCTCGGGGCCCAAAGAATCCTTCATCCAAGTACTTCCAAAAGATTGTATCAAAGGCCCAACT
Organism: Fusarium tucumaniae; assembly: GCA_021730365.1. Lineage (NCBI taxonomy): Eukaryota > Fungi > Ascomycota > Sordariomycetes > Hypocreales > Nectriaceae > Fusarium > Fusarium tucumaniae. The sequence continues at coordinate 34,068 of JAJOOV010000263.1, read as the reverse complement.
CTTTCTCGAAGCGTAGTTGAGCCAGAACCGTCCGCTCACCCAACTCTCACGCATGTAGGAAGATGGTTTGAAGGGTATCAGGTCAGCCGCCGCACAGGATTCGGCCTCCTCCATTGCCAATAGCCAAGTCTTGAGCCGGGCATCGTAAACAGAAGCCCAGTCGTCAATCCCAGATGACCACATCTCGGGAACCTCCAATAGTAACCACCAGGGCGGATCGAGGCTGAATTGCGTGGGCGCGGCATATGTAAACTCCCAGTCAATAGCCGCAATGACTTCGTCCTCTTGATTCAGAAGAAGGTTAGCTGGCCTGAGATTATCACACCAAAGTCGAAAAGAGTCGGTCCCATTTGGCGTTGGGCACATAAACTTTGACGACCTTGACTGGGCAGACCAGTCATCCTCAGCGAACCCAAACGTTGATAGTCGGCCTTGTTCTGCGAGCGAGTGAAATAGATAGCGTGCCACGTATTTGTTTCGGCAGTCATCTTCCGAGCGGACGGGATCGTTGTGTTGAAAGAGTAGCTGCGCCATATGCATCCCTGCCAGGGCCGTATACCAATCGTCGGCACTCTCGTACGTCTGGTTTTCTTGCGGGAGCACCGATCTTGGAATGTTGGCGAGTTGGATCATGTTGTTCATATTCTATGGGTCGTCCAGCCACTGAATAGTTACCGTTGTCAACCTCGACGAGAGACCCAATCCGGTGAAAGCCGGGTATTGAGAGCTCTATTAAAAGATTGGCGATACTTTTATAGAGCCTCATCAGGGTGTCCTCGTCAATCTGGGGGTTTAGAAGCGGCGTCTCGTCTGGATGTTGGCCAGGGATCGCCAGGGCGTCCGACATGTCCCGTGTGTGATTGAAACGTTGAAGAATGAGGGCGGCCCCAGCTTCTGAAGACGTGGTGTGATGGAACAGAATTGGGACTGGGATTTTTGTGTGTTGGGAAAGGTATGCCATTGTCGTTGCCTCGTAGATGGTCTTCTCTTCCGGGAACTGGACCAGATCGGGGCACGGCAGTCGAACAATGACATCGGTGGAAGCACCTTCAGGGCGTATCCGATAGAGAACATTGAATCCCCCAAAGAATATTGGAGGAACTAGCGATCCTCGCCGCTCCAAGATTCTCATGGCGAGAGACTCGACGAGGCGACATGTGGATTTGAGCCGGAGCCGCTTCTGGGACTCTTCCCAGGTTTCATCGTTTCTATCCCACGCAACGTCGTCAAAGTCTTGTCGAGCCTTGGTCATATTCTCAGCGGGCATTCGAAAGGGGGCGTATTTATGAGCATCAAGAGTCTCGGTGTCGCGCAAACACGCGAAGAACGGCGAAACGCGAAACGGGTAGCGGGGATAGATGGCCCCAAGCCCTCGCTGCCTAAGGCAGAGGACTGGTTAGTTAGTTAAGTTGTCAGTTGTATCCATAGAAGTCCTCACGCAGACCAAGAGAAAAAAGGCCACCTGAGACGAAACTCAGGTGAGGCCTTGGTGGGCCTGGTTGGCCGCTTTTATGGCACTCGTCAACCCGATTAGCCCCTCTCAGCTCTCGTGGGTAGCTTTTGCTTACCCCTTTAGCCGAGCGAACCCAGTTCTGGGCCCCCGATCCTTGAACCACGCATACCACCCTGCCGCTCTGCTCTTCTGGGAGGATTATGGTAGCCTCAAACGGGACGCGTTCCAAGGCCTCCTTTTGGGGTCGCGGCCCCAATCTTGGCCTGCCAGAGCCCCAGCCTATGGACCACCATGTGGCGGGATCCTTTGCTGCCTGGAAGAAGCAGATTCTGGATGTGGCCGCTCCCGGCCTGTCAGACCTCACCCGTTGCGTGGGTAATTAAATTAATCCTCTATAGGAGTCTTTAGGAGTCTTTTCTATCATTCATATCCGGGCTCCAGCCTTTGCGTACTATCTGAACTTAAATGTCCCGAAGTAGCTGCTTCTCTTACTCGTTCGTTCTCAAATCTCCTATAGTATTTACAACTCAAATCTTTCCACAAGACGCAGCACACCCCTTACGCCCGGAAGAAAAATGACAAAAAGCCCCCCCCCCATAGGTATGGATCAACATTAGACGAGTAAACAAGTGATGAGTAAATAACAATTGGATTCTCCCTAGTTCTAAGCTCATATGTCAGTTGTAGTGCTTAGTAAACAGGGCCTCCGGCTGAGCTGGAAGTGATTCCTTACCCTTAAGTGTCCCAAGAGCCCGACCAAGCCCTGAGCATCATAGTTTATCTGTGCCGCCCCGCTGGCGCATAGCTCGTGCACGCGTTGCAAGCCCTGTGGTTACAAGGGTTGATGATGTAGCCAGTCTCTGGGTTGACAATGCGTTCGAAGACACATCGTCCGTAACGGTTTGGGCCGTTCTCGCAGAGACAGCAAGTCCATACGCCGCCGAGTTGCCTATGGCGACAAGAAGGCTCCTTGCACAGAGTGTCCCGCTGGTTGGAGCGCGTTGAAGATCGGTTTCGACACATGACCCTTTTGCCAGTGATGGGGGACCTTGGGGCGTTCTCGCAAAGAACGATTTCGCGGCCGGTATGCCGCCCGCAGCGATGAACCGTAGTAAGCCTGTGGCACATGACGGTGAAGCAATGCAGAGAGAAACGTAATTAGAATCGAAGAAAGATCAGGGTCACTGAGATCTCGACATAGTTGATGGTTCGAGCGATCTTGGTCTTATACAACGGCCGCCTCCTGGCTTCATGTCAAGATCACATCGAGTTAGTCTTGGCAGACAAGGCGAGGGCCTGAACGGGATGCCGTTACAACCAGTCATCGCGAATAGTGCGTGATGTGCCTCCAATGGTGTTTCAACCAACGTGGGGAGAGAGGAGTTGTGGTAACCGCCTCGTCGATGGCGCGCGCTTAGAGAAACCTCGAGGATCAGTTCCGCCCAACCTGAAACAGAAACGCAAGTGACTGTTCTCTCGACCCAAAATGCAGCCCTGGCACAGCGACTAATTGACAATTATGTCGGAAACACACCGAGTTAATCCCCTTCACAGTGGGATTGACTCATTGGGCTCCAAGTTCATGGATCCGTGTCAATCGAATGCAGTGAGGTCTATCCTTATGGATGGAAGGCTGGGTTCTTGGGCGATGGCTCGAGGCTGATTGGCTGAGTACTGCGCTGCGGCCCGGAATAAGGTAGCGCCGTGGCACCGCTTCATTTATTCCTCAGCATTCTTCCAAATACTCCCCGACAGCCTTTACCTTTAGGTACTCGTCGGCGCCGTTCTTTGTCATTTTCCTCAGCCTACATCCTACACATTAATCAAACTAATCAAAAATGGGCGACATAGCAGAGCTAGAGACGATGGACGAGATTGCCGTCAACCAAGTACACGGGGGCGACGGCGACGGCGCCGATATGGTCTTTTCATTCAATGACAGGCAGATTTCTGTGTCCATCTTCCCGAGCAACGGCTCATCAACCAATGACACCCACGACCTGGACGACCGCCCTCTGCAGGACCGCCTTGTTGATCTTCTTTCGGGAGCTGTTCTGTGCGAGGACGATGACGAATATGATGAGGTTGAGGACCATGTCCTCGGCATCATCCTCGCTGCTGGCAAGCCTTTCTTTTCACGGTCGAAGCCTTCCCAAGGAGCGCCGGCCTGCGACCATCAAAGTCTGCATCATCTCTTGTTCCCCGAAATACTCTACTTTCGTTTAGAAGCTGCTGCTGCCGACCAAACATCTCTTATCCCCATCGCACCCAGCGAGGCATACACCGCCCTCACTATCGACCCGGGTCTAGATGGAGCGTTGATGGAAAACGGAGCCTGGATGGAAGAGTTGGACATCAATGCACACGTTCCTCGGTATACGCCCGAGGAAATCGTGGTTACCAAATTATTCCTGAGGGGGACAAGTTCTGTCGCCGCTGCGGTCCGGGTCAACGGGCGAGATATGTTCTGCAAGGCCCGTGGCCAACCAGGGGGGCTATGCGGCACTAGCGAGGGGCGAGAGGCAGAACATCTCAGCAAGATGCTGAGAGCATTCCCGCAAGGCACATTGCGCGTTCCCCGACTTCTGGGCTATATCCACCACAAGGATACCAAGCAAGTCTTGGGATTTCTTCGGCAATGGGTGCCTGGCTGTAGGCTCAGTGAGATTGATGTCGCCAACAACACCACGGCAGAGACGAGGCGAAAATGGGTCTCACAGATTCGTGAAAGCATTCAGCTCCTTCACAAGCGGGGATTAGTATGGGGGGACGGCAAGCCCAGCAATATCATCATTGATGAGCAGGATGATAATGCCTGGCTGATTGATTTCGGGGGAGGATTCACAGATGGTTGGGTCGACAAGGAGCTGTCCGAGACAACAGAGGGAGATGCGCAAGCCCTGGCCAAGATTACGAAACTACTAGGCGGAGACGATGGTTCGGTCTTGTCGTAAAAGGCTGGCATTGGAGACACAGAGGTACAAGTAAGACTGATGGGCGATGTGGCGCAGACTTCCAGGGGGCGGAACATGTAGAAGATGCAGTTCTATTCAACCTTAGCACATTGGGCTTTAATGGTGCTATTGTGTTAGAGTCGTGTCCTTTACTTTGTGACCGAGGTGACCCTCAAAGCGTCACCATCACTATAAAAACTCAGTCAATGAATCCTTGGAGAAAAGCGTAGGAGATGTTAAAAAGATCACTAGAACTTCAGAGTGGTGTATCTTGGCCATATTTGTGGCAAAAACGGGGCTACTGAACAAGAGAATGACCCCCAACGATGTCGACAGATCTACTGAATCCCCAAACTCTGACAATGAGTGATAGACTTCCCCCCTCCGTACTCACATGTAACCCTTGAAATACTCCAACGCTGAATCCCAAGTAGAAGCAGAAAACTCCCCCGATAGCCACAAGTTGCCCCCAAAGTCCCTCCCCATGATGGTAACCAGATTCATAGTCACCATGCCCGTGCCAAGAGACTGGGAATGGAAGTAAACAGGATGTCCAGGCTTGGCACCAGGCTTCGTCTCGTCCGAGTGCTTGACTATAGCCGGGCTAAAGTCAAACTTGTCGAGAAATCCCGCCTTGCTCCAGTTGGTGACCACCATGAGGGCAGAGCTGACGTCTTTTCCTAGAACGAGCGGGTTTCCTGCCTCCATCATGGCTTGGTAGGCGTACTTTGTCGTCGCCTTGAGCTGTTCCTCTGTGCACTGCTGGTTGAGGGCTGCTCGGGACCTGAGCGCGATCTCTCCGGTCGGCAGGGCGAGTGCCTCGTCCGCCTGGCAGAGGAAGATGGCTGAAGAGGTAATGTTCTGCACGCAGGCTGCGTCGTCCCGGAACACAGACTTGACTCGACTTCGAGGGTCAATCACGAGGAGGTTGGCGATGCTGCGGAAACCAGCCAGACGGCTCGCCACTATCTTGTTGCAGAATGCCATGATGACGTCGTTTTCAGACACAAAGAGGTCGACGTCTCCTTTGAGGGCGACGTGATCTCGGGCCTCTTGGACGATGGCGTCAATGGCCTTTTTGGGGATGCAGATGATTCGCGGGTCGAGACCCCTCCACCAAGTCTCGACGATGTGCCTCAACGCCCACACTGGGACTCTCCAGCCGGTGAGCAGGGTGTCAGCAAGAACAGGCTTGACGGTCGTCTCGTCTTTGTAGAGGCCTGCCATTGGATCATCCCTGTATCCAACGAACGGCGCAACCTCCTCTGGTTTACCAGCCAAGATGCTCTCCCAACCTTTAAAGATGGCAATCAACCCACCCAGGTCGCTGGTGACGTGGCTAAAGTTGATCGAGACCAGCGTGCCGTCGGTAAACGTCACGACGCGCAGAGAAAACAGCGGCACGTCGTTCTGGAAGAAATCCTGGATGGTTCTCGGCGCACCGGGACCCAGGGCCAAGCTGGCAAAGTGGCGAGCTCCTGGAAACGTGGTGGGCTCTGTGGTGGAGGCTGGAAGCTTGGATGCCTCTGGGTGCTCGGCCATGGTCATGTCATGGTGCTCCTTTGTGAAGTGAACAGACGGCCGCTCCATGGTAAACTCGCGGGGAACATGAATCTCTGTTTTCCCGTCCGGCTGAAAATGTCAGAAATAACCTCTCAAGCGTCGAGTGTGTGCTTACACGTAAGCGAAGTCTTCCTCCAAGCTTCCGCCATCCCTCCATCTGAAAGAGCTGCGACAGACTGTCTCCTAGCATGTCGGCGTCGAGGACCTCATCGTAGCGGAATGTCCAAATGAGGGTGTAGTCACGCAGAGTGGTCGTATCGTCAAAGGGGTGCATCGGCAGCACCTCGTCGGTTGGAAAGACGGGCGGTGTCTGAGCAGAACGGCCAAGCAGCCAAGAGAGGAACGAAGCCATGGTGAGGTATCGGCACCGAGATCAGAGATGGCCGATCAGTTTTTTCTCAGCGCGGTGGGTGTTGGAGTGTCGGTCGGTTCGCTCTTTCGTGAAAATGGATGCTCATGAAGAGGTTGGGAGCGATGACGGCCGACGAAGCTATCTGACGCCGTAGTTCCCGTCAGCCCAACTGTTCCACGATAGGAAATGGCTTTGCCAAAAGTGGAAATGGCGTTGCTGACGAGAGAGCTACCGATTCTACAGTATCATTTGGCTGGGAAAATGATTCAGGTATCATCATGTTTTCTAAGATGACGCTCAAGTGACTTCGGTTATTAATATGACCGCTTTTATAATCCCGGCTTGACTTTATCTCAGCTCTATTTTTCTTCTTTAGCCCCTTCCAACTAGTTTACTTACCCCTTTAGTGAAGTAGATTAATTTCTATCTTGCAAAACAGAATGCCTAAGCTTGTCTCATTTATAGTCTTTGCTTCTGCCACGCGTGTGTTTTTTCAAGCCTTGGCAATCGTCTCCTCGTCGACCTGGGTCTGAATTGAGTAGCGTCGGCCAGTTCTGTGACCTGTCGACCAGACAACGCTGCCCCCACACTCGGGTTTCTGAGGACTCCCATCACTTGCAGCTCATTACTATCCTCCATTCCTTATACTTCCTTTGTGCCAGACGATCGCAAAGCCCGGTCGTGGCAGAAACCCTCGATCTCTTCCGGCTTCTGGAACTTTCAACTCATAACTTCGATGGACGAACCTCACAGTCATGGTCGGGGGCGCCTGGCATTGCCGCCCTTCATCATCGAGCCATCTTCGCGCCATTCTCAGAGTATCATCCTGCTTCATGGGCTCGGTTCAAACGGGGAAAAGTTTGGCAAGGAATTCCTCGAAACCGGTATCTGTTCCGACGGCAAAAAGTTGACCGAAATCCTCCCCGGCGCAAGATTCATCTTCCCCACGTCGAAGCGGCGTCGGTCGAGTGCTTTTCGTCGCGCGATGCTGACGCAGTGGTTCGACATTGCGTCGTTGGATGACCCCTCGTACCGCAGCCATACTCAACTCCAAGGTCTCGAGGACTCGTCTCGAGAGATCCTGGACCTGATCGACCAAGAATCCCGAAAGGTGCCCCGCGAGAAGATCATCCTCGGCGGCATTAGTCAAGGATGCGCGATGGCACTCGTTTGCCTACTCGCTATCGATTTCCCGATCGGCAGATTCGTTGGAATGAGTGGATGGCTACCATTTCGGAATGAGATCGAAGACCTTGTCCAAGGTGAGAGTGAGGATGATCCATTTGGCTCCGACGATGACAATCCTTTCTCCACACCTGATTGTCATGAGCGTGAAGCGCAGGATCCGGTGGTCAAAGTCCGTCGATATGTGAGGGAGAAGTTGCTATCCTTGAGCAATGTAGGAGGCTCAAGGAGAGAGGAGTCATCTATATTGACCCCTATCTTTCTCGGCCATGGAGATCATGATGAAAAGATTAAACCTTTTCTCGGAGAGGACGTGAGTCAGGCACTAAGCTCAACAGGCTTTCGGGTTGATTGGAAACGCTATACTGAGCAAGGGCATTGGTATAAAGTCCCAGATGAAATAGATGACATTGTTGAATTCATTCACATGAAAGCAGCGTGGGCAATCAGGGAGACCTGACGCAGCGGGCGAACGTTGGTAGACAATCACATGCACGCATTCTTGTGTTCTGAAAGGTATTGCTTCTTTGGTTTATGTAACATCTCAAAAATTCAAAGGAAAATTCTTAGTTAATAGGGAAGTTCAGAGCATCGAGCATGTTGATGACCGCCCGGCGGGGAGCCAGGCGGAGTGTCGAGCTATCAAGAGCAGATGAGACGTATTGGCAGTGACTCTACGAGAACTGAGGAAAGGTGTCCGGGGAATAGCTTGATCAGGCAATCTAATGAATCTTCCCTTCCTTGTCGGGCTGTTGAACAGGCGTCCCGACCAAGACCCGGGGTAATTGGACTCGTTGACGGGCACCAGACTGCCACCGTCCTCGCAATGGACAAGTTAATGGCCCCAAGATGACCTGCAAGGATCTAACTACTCATCAGTGACAAACTCTTCCTGTAGAAAGTTCAAACACAGTGCTGATGCGAACGCTCTCAGCTTAGCCCTTTTACCGTCGCTGGCCAAATCTGCGTCGGCCTCATGCTCACTGCATGGCCTGCGTCCCTCCGAGGTCGGCACGGACGCCAATAACCCTGCAAAGTACCTCCAAGTACCTACTGATTTCTTGTCTAAGACCCTTACGTTGTACTTAGGATGAGTCGTAGAACAATGTTTTTATCATAAAAAATAATCATCAACAGGCTTAGGGGAGTCTATGCTAAAGCCTTGTGACGGAATCCAACCGCCAATGAGATCAGGGCGTCAAGTCTTGGCGATTGTCTCATGGTAGGCTAAGGTTTATTGCGCTCATGGTTGACCGACCTAGCCAAGGCGTTGTGGGCAGGAAATCCATTCTTGTGAGGAGGTTGGTAGCTGTGCAGCCAGGAGACCGCTTGATACGGTGATATCGGACGAATTCGTTAGGAAATGACGGTTCTAGGTAGTTTGTTTTACCGTCTTGGAAGGGTTGAATGTGATCCTACTCGCTTTGCTTGCTTCGTGTTCCGGACACCACGTACCAGGACTGCCAGGTGCAGCGTGGGCCTCATCATCTCATGACTTGGGAGGCCAACAAGGCACCGATCAGGCGCTACCTTCTCTAAGAATACACACTCCATCATGTCAAACTGCCAGGGATCCGTGGCCAGAGCAGGGCAAGCTGTGGAGAGTTCTGCTGTCCGCTGTTCAATAGGTATCATAAGACGAAACGCAAGCAACAGTTGCGCCAGAGAAAGACTCATACCTATCCTATCGCCTTGGACATCACTGCATATTGAGTAGTCATACCGGAAAGCTCAGTTTCAGTATCCCTCTCCCGACTTCATCAGCATCCCCAGCTAAAAATACATAAAAATCCTACACCAAAGACTTTCCGGTCGCCCTATGCATAACGCCCGGTGTAGTCGGATATACGAACATCTTGAAATTCCTCCTCGCTGTAATCTCTAGAAGGCACCCATGGCCTACTTGCCTGTGGCATCCTAACAAGTGTGCGTGTTGTAGACTCCGGTTGCCTCTCGCTGTAGCGTGGTTCCTCCGGTCTGGGAGATCGCCGACGACCACTAATATTTTGCTTGCGCTTTGGGCGGTTTCTTCGAGAGTCGCCTTCACCCACGCCGTCCGGGCGAGGTGTGCGTGCACGTGTGGTGGGATAGCTGGGTTGCTCGGGGCGGATATAGCCAGGGGGGTCCGGATACGAACTGAAATCTACCGATAGATATGGATCTGCATTTGTTGGTGGATATGGAGAAGCGATAGGATTCCCATGCGCGTCCCAGCGTGGCGAGTGCCGCGTCTGCATCGTCCCCTCGCAGTAGACACTATTGTTCAAGTCAGAAGCAGTTCGGGCTCGGGTGCTTTGCTTTACTCACCAGAACTTGGGCGGCGGCCCCATCCACCCAGGGTAGAGTCTATACACATACCGGCACCCCTCACACATATACGGCTTCGGGGGCTCCGGCTGCTGAAGCTCCGGCTTCTGTGATTCAGCGTAATCATTGTCCGAGTCAGACTCTGTGTAGTCTTCCTCCGACTCGGGGTGTTCCTCGCCCAGAGAGGTCAATCTCTTCAACTGCGCCAAGGTCTGGAACTCTCCCCGATTGCGCTCGTCTCTTATCGCAATCCTTTCCCGAGCAGCATAGCTGACAGCAGACGACAGCCAGGATGTGGGCACACCGTGAGTCTCTTGGGTGCGTAGAAGATGGTGTCTGATAAACGGCCACACGACCGAGTTTTGCTCGCATTTATGGCACCCTTTGTTTGAAACCTTGCTGGAGCATAGGAGACAGAATGAAGTTGGTCGCTGTTCTTTGGCACCGCCGGGGAGCAATGTTTCCGTCAGACAGCTGGAGCATTTGACCACTTCGTTCCATATTGGGGGTGAGTATCGTGATCCGAAGGTGACGGGGAGTGAGCCGTCCTTTGGCGGATTTCCACGAGGGCATCTCCAGTCATCGTGGTCCTTCAAGTGCCGATACGTCTCCCAGGCGTCGTTGATGCGAGGGTCGACGATGATGTTTCCAAAGGATTCTCCCTTGATTTCCCCCTTGGCGTCGTCGCAGCATCGGGCAGGCATGTGCTTTGGCGAGATGAGCGACAGGGCGAGGTACTGTAAAAGACAGGCATGGCAGATGTAGTGCTGGCACGGGAGGTATTCAATCTGTCTACCTTTCCACTCGTATCGAGTGCTACAGCTTTTGCAGCTGACAATGGTGCTCTTGACTGGTTCTCTGCTTCTTGTTAGATCGTCACATACAGGTCTCGAAGTACAAATGAGCAACACGCACTTTTGTGTGTTTTCCACAGGATTCTGTGGCGTCGTAGCCTCTTCTCTTTCGGGAGCCGGCTTTTCCGTAGGACGTCGAGGTGTTGTAACATCTTCTATCTCTGGGCCCGAGTCGGTGTCGCTCTCGTATTCCGTTTCCTCGTCCGTAGAACCTGCCTCGATGCTCTTCTCGGCATCGATAGTTCGAACCTGGTCCAAGGGCACTGCGTATTTCCGGGTCGGCACTAGGCTGTCCTGTCTAGTAATCGACGGACTAAACGGTGGTGTTTTGTCTTGCCCGTTGTGTGTTGCGCTTCCTTCACAAGCATTGCCGTCCTCGAGATCAGATTCGAGCTCTAGAACCCATTTGGAATCACTCGCGAGCCTCGGAAGCGCGCTCTCGTCGTCATCGTCTGGGCAGTCTTCGACTAATGGGGGTTTGTAGTTGGACTCGGAGAGAGGGCGGGCAGTGCGGTCCGCCACTATCATCGTGAGATTCTCAGGACTCGGCGTCATTGGGGCCACAGTCAGATCCTCGACATGGTGATATTTCTGGTTGCGATGGAAACGGTTTGATCATCACTACTCCATGCTTTTGAGGCCATTGAGATGTCCGTGATGTCGGGCTCCTCCTCAACTGAAGCGGAATGGGGCCTGTGACGTCAGCAAATGACCCAGAAAGATTGCCAGTAGAAATATCTCACGTAGATGACGGATCTCCAACTGTAGCAAGTGGTGTAGTGAACCACGGGTGAAGCATCGCCTGCGCTGCGGACAATCGAGCCTCGGGAACCGGCTGCATGAGCTTGATGATGAAGCCGCGTCCAAGTTCCGAGACATCGTGAGCCTTCAATTTCTCTTCTGGAAAATCCAAGATACCCGAGGCGTATCGGAACAAGTCGGACAGGTACAAAAAGGCAGAGGCGTTGGTGAGTATCCTGTACGCAACCGCGCCCAACGACCACATGTCGACCGAGAATGAGTAGGTGGCGTCGTCCGACTCGCCGCCGAGAGCTTCTGGGGCTGCGAATCCCAGTGTGCCCCGTTGTAGTGTGAGAAGCGTGGTAACGTCTTGATGTCGGCGCCTGCTGATGCCAAAGTCGGCGATTTTGACGAACCAGTTTGGACCTTTGGTGACGACCATGATGTTCTGGAGTCGAGTCAGCTTCTCACTTTGGATAGTGGCTGTCCCGGCCTACTGCAGGTTTTAGATCGCGGTGAATGAACTCATTGTCATGCATGAAGCTCAACCCTTCTAGGGTTTGCTTCGTAATCAGCTGCCCTTGAGATTCTGGTAGTGGTCGTGTGAGGTAACGCTGGAGATCGCCAAGTTCCAGGAACTCCATCGTGATGAAGACGGAATCGTGATGCTCATACCAGCCACTTGAGCTCACAAAACAGTGCCTGTACTGCTATTTATCAGTAACCAGCTCAAACCCAAGAGGCAATACGAACCCGCGGATGCGAAAACTTCATGATAGCTTCGAGCTCCCTCGCATAGTCCAATTCCTGTCCTGCCACAACCGACTTTTTGAGCTCCTTCACCGCCCGTAGCTCTTCAGCACTGCCATCTTCCCTCTTTTCCAGGTAGACAGTCCCGTAGGCGCCTTGGCCGAGGTATCTCTGTCTGACCCAGCGCTCCTCTCTCCGGACCAGACGCTGTCAGCGAGTGCCCGGCCTCGTGGAAGACATGCCGGATGCAAGACCCCAGGAACTCGGTGTCTATCTTGGAGTCGCAGACAAGATCGGATACCAGCGGCCGCTTGCTGGACATGCTGTCCTGGTCTCGGAGTCGTGGTGTGAGCCTTGGACCGGAGGCATCGAAGCGGGGTAGGTATCCGACGTCTTAGCTAGGACTGGACCGAGGTGTCAATGGCAATGTTATTATCGTTCCCGGAATTAGGTAAGATATAAAGAGTGCGAGATACGCGATAAGGATACTCTTGTCGCATATAACATTGAAGGTGTCTGAGAAACAAGAGGGCGCAGTTGAGGCTGAGTGAAATTTGTCATCTCACGGGCGGCTATGGACTTTGATGCCTCAGGCATTAAAAGGCATCATGGTAAAACCAGAGCATTCAGAGATACAGTTAAATAGGTGGTTGTTATAGCAAGAGAGAAATTTTGTATGTAAAACGAGGAAGGATTCAACGGGGGGTTTGTCACAGAAGAAACTTTGCTAAATTGTTAGCTCAGGCACTCCCGCCCTGCCAACCCCTCTTAACCCAAGCCCAGCCCGACTCGTGGAGGCCTCCTAGGGCTCTGGACATGGAAATGGATTTCAGTACACACGTTCGGGTTTCCTCTGAGTATTCATAGTGTTTTACTAACATGAGAAGGCAGAATTTCTTTCCCCACGTCTTATGGGCAAGTTGCTATACTCAAATTTCTCTTCCCCATCTCATCTTTTGGCTCATTGTGAGAGAACACAATAGTTATCATTAACAGACTATGAGTATTGAAACAGTGCCTGGAACAAAACATCGTTCACAAAATTCAGCATCTTGGCCAAAGAGGCCTAGTCCAAGAGCCTCGTCGACCTACAGCACCTATTTCACCTCCGGATTCTCCTCCAACTTCCCCTCGACATACTGCTGAAATTCGAGTACAATATCGAGATCGTCGAAACTCCTGTAGTACTCCTTTGGTCCGATCTCACCCCCTCGCAGATCAGACATCCACACCCGACACGTCCCTCGCCTGTGGCTGTTGGCCATCTTGTCGCGCAGAATGTCAACAGACCTTGCCCAGCTCCCGTCTAATAGGTTCAGAGATACGAGCGCGATGTGCTCGAGGTTCGGGCCCAGGGCGTTGCAGAAGCGCTCGAGCTCCTCCTGGCGTAGAGTCTGAGCGGTGAACCTGAGCAGCCTGATCCGCGGCCAGTGAATGTCTTCAAAGACGCCTGGCATGCGTGGGAGCGGGCGCGCGCCTGTCTTGTTTCCGTTGCCGTTGTTTAAGCCGTAAGTGCTCAGACTGAGTGAGACATGCTCTAGCTGATGACCCGAAAGCACTGAGCTGACATACCTTTCGATGTAGGCGCTGTCCCTTGGATCAAGGGGTCGTTTCCGAACAGGATGGCTGGTCGACCCCCCCTGGAAAACCTCGAGGTGCTGACACGCCGTCGCCAGCTCCCCCCATGCCGGAGAATCAGGAGATTCGTCCTCACCGGGGCATAGTTTGGAGAAGCCGCTGAGCCTAGGCAAGCAACCAATCGTCAGGTGCCTGAGCACAACACCGGCCTTGTGCATGGCAATGGGGAGTTCTGATAGTATCTTTGCCTGTACAAGCGTGACGCCCGATCTCCTCATCTCTTCCATCTCTTCCAAGTGGTGCGTCGTGAGTAGAAGCTCTGCTAGTACCGCCTTTTTTGTGAAAACGTCGCGCGAGTTGTAGCGGGGCCAGGTGTGAATGTCAAAACTGCTGTGAATCCTCAAGGCCAGGGGCCGGTTTGCTCGCGAGGACAGCAGCGATGAGAGGGTTTTGACGAAAGAGCGGGTGTGGAGTAGGTCGTGCTGGGTCTTTTGGAGTTTGGCGTATTCTTTGTGACTGGAGCAGAGGATATCGTAGTATTCGAACGCTTCTTCGTCTGGCTCGTACTTTTCCCCTTCAGAGTCTTGGTCGTCATCTTGCCTGTTTGTGCTTGAGAAAGTGTCGTCGTACTCGGATCGATTCCCGGTTGAGCGTGTGCTTTGAGAATTCTCGTCCACGGCGTTCTCAACTTGACCGTTAGTTTGACCGTCATCGTCGCCTTGGTTCCCGTTTGTGTCCTCCTCTTCATCCGAATCCCAGTAAGGCGTCTCCTCCTTGATACCGAGAAAGTGATCCCACGCGTCGACTATAGCTCGATACTTGTTCGTCATGGACACATACGACGGTCCCTCGCGATCATTTATATCCTCGTATCCCCCATACTCATCTTGGCTCCACCCACTCTCGGCGGCACTAAACCACTGATCGAGATCATTCTTCCGCGCCTTTGCAAACTGAGCGAGGTCCTGTGCCAGCTCATCAGGGCGGTACTCGAGAGAGACCTGGACGCCGACGACACCGCTGGCAATGTGAGGGTTCGCCAGGAGAATCTCGGCGCGATCCAGAGATTTCCGGTCGAGTTTGAGGTTGAGGAACGGTAGGAGGAGAGGTGAGGCGGCGGTGTTGAAGAGGCGGCAGACCTGACGTGCGTTGTAGATGGTGAGGAGCGGCTCAGTTCCTTCGTAGAACCAGGGTTCATCAGGCCATTGGATGCTGCCGTTGTATCCGCGCCCGAATTGCTGGTGTTGAAAGTGGCCAAAGATTTGGACGAGGATACCGGTCGGTAAATCAAGGATGCTGAGGCTCTTCAGGGAGTCACGAGAGAGGTCCATGGCTCTTTTTCGCAAGTCTTGGCGGTGACGATCAAGCTGCTGTGTCTCCTCGGACTCCTCCCCTGCGGGGCTTTCAGTGTTGGTATATGCTGCTACCGCATTCTCTCCATCCTCTTCGCCGTTCTCGCCCTCTTTAGGCCTAGACGTGATGAGCTTCTGCTCCGTCCCGTCGATGCGGGATAATTCTCGGTAGATGGCTTCAAGTGAGTTCAAGGAGCCCATGTCGGGACACTCCTCGGGCGGGAACTCTTCCATCACGAAGCAATTGAAGGTAATAATACGGGAAACAAGTCTGACTTTGTCTGAGCTGTTCGATGATGATGCCAGGTATATGATGGTGGTGCAGCGGTTGGTTCCTTTGCCGCGGTGTGACTCAACAGAAGTCAGCAACCATGGTCCCACCTCTTGGTTCCATAGTTATTAGTTTCGCGTAGATGAGTGGGACTGTCATCTCATCATACCTTGGAGTAACTAGACCGCAGTGAATGTTCTAGACGTTGCTTATTATTCCAATGCATACAAATCTTGTATCCTAGTGCAATCCGCCATGCGAGTTGCGAGTACCGGCGTTGAGTGACAGCCAAAACTTAAACAACCACGCTGGGGACCTGGGACCTCAAGCCTCGACGCGGCCAACTCGTCGAAGCAAGGCTCCTGTCCCTTCATTTCAACTCGGCCTCGATAAACACACCGTTGAAGGCCTCCAATCACACCCGACCTTTGCCCAAAATGCCTCTGGTGGGGAGTTCGTCAGGCAGCCGAAGCCTGTAGGAGACCTTCGAAGGCTGGCTCAAAGAACGCTGGAGGTCAAGATCACGGTGATGGAAGAGAATGGAGCTCAGGAGAAAGCGGGGGATCGCCCGAGTAGTTGAGCTAGGAGACTTGGAAGGAGGAAAGGGTCATGGTTTGGCCGAGATTGTCTTGGGAACAATGAGAAAGGGGGGGTCACACAGCCATGTATAGAGTCAACGTCAAAGACACAGTTTTGCAATTCCAAAGCATGTCGATTGATCAATTGCAATCTGGATAGGAATAGGCTCACGCCGGCGAAAGTATCCAGCATGGCCTGCTGGACCGCAGATAGCTCAACCTCGCGACCTGGAACCGGCGCAGGTCATTCAGCAGCCGTCTCGTCTTAGGGGCCGTCGATGTTCATAGTCGCAGGTTCAGCACCGGTACCCTCGCTCTCGCTACCCTCCATGCTCATCAGGTCAGCAAGCCACGCGTCAGCCTCTGGGTCGGCTTGCACCTCCTCGTCTGGACCCCAACCCTGTACTACTTCTTCCAGTACACCCTGGCCTTGTGACTCCACGAACGGATCCCTCTCACGCACGTCTTGGTCCTGCGGGCCCTGGTCATTCCGTCTCCGACGAATGACCATGCGGCGCTGCTCGTGGAACCAAGCCTGTCGATGAAAGGAACTCAGCTCGGGGTACCCACTGGGGAGGTCATGCGTTCCCCGTGCTGCAAGGAACGCGTCGTATGAAGCCTCAGTGCTCGCAAACACTGGCGTCCCAAAGTAATCGAGGGTGTCAATGGCCGCTCGGATCGTCATGAGGTCGGCCGTCGTGACTCCGTACACGTCAAAACCTCCGCTGCGGACGACATCGCCTGCCCGGTGGCCCGACGGCTGTCGCTTCTCCTTGGTGACGACACTGATGCGAATCATGAGGTCGGAGAGAAGGCAGGGTGCCTTCCTCGCCCGGGACCGTCGTATCGTCTTGTGCATCTCATGCACAGAACAGGGCAACGGTGCCTGCGACGCCTCCAGCTCTACTTCCAGCTGGCCCAAGACTCCCCCATCCGCGATGCCGGGAGGCATGTGCCAAACACGGCGGTCCTCAGTCCGACACACGACGGTGTACTGCAGGACCATGGCCAGAAGGTTCGTATCGCCGGCCCAGAACGGATGCGTCAGAACTCGACCCAGCTCCTTGCAGAACCTCTGTCCCAATACGTGCTCCTCGGGGGCATCCCCCTGCTGGTAGCATAGACCACGGAGCGGGGATAGGAGGGAGAATGGCGAGCAGCGAAAGAGGCGGATGCAGATCTTCCATGCCGAGAGAAGAGTCTGGTTCCTGTGGTCGATTCTAGCAAAGGCAGCCTTCTCTGTACTCGAGTTCAGGTTCAGAGCGAGCTCGTCCTCTTGGGTCCATTGATCCGTGAAGGATGGTAGGGCCGGGCCCAGAACGACATCCAGCTCATGCTCACGCACTTGGGGCTTCAACTGCTTGAGACGCTTGTGTGTGCCCTTCCCGGTCGCTTTCTCCAGGCTCGCGTCGGCGGCGACTGCTTCCGGTGCCCTTTTGGAGGCTCTAGCCCTTGTTCCACTGGCACGAGGACCGGCCGTGGAAGCCCCTTGGTCAGCCTGGCTCGACTTTGGGGGCCTTCCACGCCTCTTCGGCTGCGGGGCAACTTGGGAACCGGCAGCAGTCCCACGCTCAGCTTCTGGCTCAGCTTCTGGTCGGGGTTCCTTTCTGGGCCGTCCACGGCGGCGCTTGGCGGGTCCGGGGATGGCGGGGGCGGGTTCGTCTTCCTCTTCCTCATCGGCCGGAGCCTTTCGACGTCTTCCTCTGCCCTGATGGACAGGCTTAGGGTCTTCTTGGCCGGCGCTCGTCTGCACGGAGGACTCGGGGGACTCGGTGGGGCTGTATTCGTCGGACATCGTCGCCTAGGGTTCCGTCGAGCCGGCACTTTGTTGTGATATGTTGTGGTGTTTTATGACGTGCAGGGTCCTGAGTAGCGTAGAGGGTGACAGATGGATGATTAAATGAAAGGAACCTGGAATGATTTCCTGCCCAGGCAAACACCTGCTGAAAAGTTCTGGCAGTGCTTGACAGTGCCGGGCCAGGTGCCCGCAAACAAACCAACACAATGCAAGGAGGCTCCCTCTTGTGACCTTTCCCCTTTTTACAAACTCGACAAGACCCTCGCATCAGAATTCACATTGCCCAGGCAACTACGAGGTTCCCAGTCTTGGCTAGCAGCACAACCCTTCGAGTTGCCATCTGCTGGACCCCCTTGGCCACTCAAGTGACATCCACTGATCCGATAGACAGGGACCCGACCATGGCCAACCGCAGCGCTGGTATTGACGACTGGACCGATAGCCTCGTCGGCGGCGAGACCAATCCAGCCGTTGCCGATGCAGCCCGTCGCCAACTGAGGCGAATGTGCGAGGAAGCGGAGAGGAAGCAGTGGCGGGTTGAAGAGCAGATCGCCCTCGCGCAAGACAAGGTCGCCGGTTGCGATGAGCTGGAAAAAGAACAATGGCCCATCGACGCGCGCATGAGGTAGTGTCGGCATCCGTGTTTAGGATCCCGCCGCTTGCTAACTGACGTGTTTAGGCAGGATCTTGCTTCGATCGCGCATGACGTCCGAGACATCAAGAAGGAATCCTTGGGCCCCGCTGATCTTCGCCGCCTCTGCCAGGAGGTGACCACCAAGCTTGGCGCATGCGAGGAGAGTGGAAAGGGCTTGTTGAAGTCAGAACTCGCCTCGAGCGACGAGAAGATGCAGGTCTTTCTCGAGAAGAAGCTTGGTGAGATCCTCAAACAGAGCGTGGACGGAACCGTCAGTGGGGTCAAGGATGTCCTTGATGATCAGCAGGGACGGATCCCAGCCTTGGAGCAGATGGGTACCAACACTCGCGTACTCGCCCGTAGAGTCCAGAAGCTGAACCGGAAGGTCGGACCCAATGACCACCGGCTGGGTATGGCGCTGAGCCGCATGCCCACACGCGAATGGATGTCGCAGCAGCTTCAGGCTCTGGCGGGATCTATCGAGCAGTCTGCCATTAGGGAGCACCAGGAGGCCAAGGCGAGGCTCAACAACGCCATGTTGCACAATGATGCCCGGGTTTTGGAAACGGAGAGGGAGATGGCAGCCCAGGCCCGACGCTACGAGTCGCATGTCCGAGACATGGAAGCTCAGATTGAGCATTTGAAGCGCGAAAGCTCCGCAACCGCCGATCAGATGGCCGGCCTCACAACAGACCTCGACAACAAGGATCGAGAAATCGAACGGTTATCGTCTGAGGTGCGGGGCCTGGAGGGATCCCGAGATACTCTGGAATCCAACGAGTTTTCTGCGCTGTATGCACAACTGGCGCGGGAGTTCAGCGACCTGTCCATTGAACCCGTCGTCGCTTCAGAGGGCGAGACAGGTTTGATCCTGCTCGCGTCCAAGCTCGTGGATCCGACGTGCGTGAGCCAGCTCAGAGCCTTTGCGCAAGACGTGGAGGGCTCGGAACTCCGATGTCTCATGAGTGTGATTCATTCTGGCAGATGGGACAGTCGGTTTCTGGGACACAAATGCACTGCTCACAATCGCATCGGCTGCTACAAGGTCCGCATGAGGCGGAACTTCACTGATGGGACGAGGAAGATCTGTTTTAAACAGTAGAGTATATAGATTGGTCGATGATGAACAGGTTGCCTGAGGGGACAACATTCACTCTGAGTTTCAACAAGTTATGGTTCCCCAACACAAGTGCAAGTCGAGATATTGGAGTTGTCCATCACCATGGGTCCGGCGCATGCAGTCTTGAAAGCCGGCAAACGGGATCGCGTCCCTTTTCCATGTCACCTTCCCATCTTTACCTACATGATACTCATCGGATAAAAGCAGATGCCATTTCACTCTAGGTATACAGTCACATAGGGATAAGATGACTTGTAGCGCGATGACTAATGTATTGATCTGCCATTAACTGGACCCAAACTCAGCCTGTCTTGACCGTCGAGTCATTGAACCAGGTCCCCTCAGTACGAGGGATTGGAATCCCCCTGTCGCCATTTCCGTCCCCAAGCCCTGACCCTCCCCTGCGTCGACGGATGGCAACGGAGCAGCCAGATCCCCTCGGCGATTCTGACGCGCAGGGAGGCCTCTTGCAGGCCCTTGAGAAGGATCCAGCTATCCAGGCTGGACGCGATATCTTCAAAGCTACCCTTGATGAGAGCGCTGACCTCGGACTCGGCAGCATCCCGGAGCGTCAGCCCTTGGGCAAGCTTCGCGCCCAAGGCGATGGCGTTCTCGTTCGCCCGCTCGTAGTCCTTATACAAGGGGTCGTCCCACTTCTCAGCCGCCGTATCCTTGATGCCAGCAGACAGGGCCACCAAAAGGTGTTGACGAAGTGTGACTGGCTGGCCCTGATAGATCAGACGGAGCCAGTTCCGGATGTGCACCCAGACAGAGCAGTCCAAGGCGAACCCCAACCTTCTCGGGACCGCCAGCGCTAGAGAAGCCAAGCGTGAGTCGGCGGGAACCAGAGTCCAGCCTAATTGCAAGGCCCATCGGCAACAGCTCCTAGATGGCCTCGAGGTCACTAGCTCCAACGCACCGCTCCATCGGCAAGTAAGCTAGCAGCTGAATCTCGAACGGGCCCACGATGTCGCCCACTTGGCCAGAGTCCTCCTCGGAAGCGTCCCATACTCTCTGGCGCTGGTCAACGTCAAGCAGCGCCTCCTGCCTGGCCGAGCCTTCAGCCTGGGACGCACGAATCTGCTCCAGGTACCTTGCGTACTCTGGACTCGCCTCGCTGGCGACGCCCTTGACGCAGGTGTCTTCCCAGGGCCAGACTGGGACCGCCTTGATGTGGGCGGGCGCGGACTTTTGGGCCTTTTCAACTTGAGAAAGGTCAGCGACATCAACAGAGGTAAAAAAAAACAGTCGAGGACTTACAACACGACACCCATACCATCTTATCGACGGCGAAATCAAACTCTGCCGCCGAGAAAGTCTCGGCTCCTTCGCTGTGAAGAGTCTTGCACGTCGAGTCGTATGCGTTCTTCCAGTACCGATCAAAGGTCCCTGGTTTCGCAAGCGGGAGCATGTGGGCAAGGAATGCCCTCACATGAGGGCGGCGAGACTCGGTCTTGGTCGGATCGACAACGGCGTCTGCCAAGGGGAACCGGGGGCCATCCCGGGCGAAGGGCAGAAACTCGGTATATTTCTTTAGAGGCGACATCTCGAGAGGGAACCCGGCGTGCCGATGTTGGTTTTTGGTGGAGTTGAGGCTCGGGTTCGTGGCGAGGATGAGGTTGTGATTGACTGTGCGATGAGGTTGTGATCCAGTGCGGGAAACAAACGCGCATCGTTTGCGCAGGATCCCGAAATGGAACAATCAATTTCCGATTTCCATTGTTCTTTGTGGTTCCATTGTGTTCGTGGTTTTGGTTTTGTTCGCCAGTGCTGGCAGCTGTCAAAAAAATCAACCCTTTTGGAACACCCCGGTAACCCAACGCTCCCCTCCACACAATCAAACCAGCAACCGATCCAAAGATACCATCGCCTTCACATCATCACATCACGCGCCATGGATCCAGCCTACAACCTCCGCAAGCTGTACAATGTCACCGAACACCTGGACTTCATCGTAGCCCAACTGCGGCATCGGCCCCCCCTGAGACCCTTAAAGGGGAGGTTGGGTACGAGGCGAGTGGCCTAGACTGCTTGTTGATAATGGTGCGGATGCTGTACAGTGTCATGCTTCCAACCTACGCCGCTACCGACGAACGCAACGAGGCCGCAGAGGCGAGGAACCCCCTTCTTCGACTGGCCTGGCAGCAGTACTCGTACGAGGCTGGGGAGGCTCAGAGCGAATGGGCAAAGGCCAAGCGGGAGGTCCTCGAGGCCTCTCTTTTACTCTGCTTGCCGTCGTCAAGGCATGGAGTCTGGAGCAGCGTGAGACCCAGAGCTACATGCTATTCTACTCTCACATCGGCGACAGAGAGCCACACCCGTACTGGCCGGAGACGGCTGTGCAGCCACAACCAGTGGAGGACATTCAGGAGCTGGCCGACAGGTCGCTGGGGGTTGTGAACAAGGCCATGGAGACTCGGGAGAGGGAGGCTGGGGAGAAGGAAGATGGAGGGATGGTGAGCCCTCCACACCAAATGCATGCACGAAGGCAACACCGTAAGCATACCGATAGATGGATCCAGACCCAGGGCCAAACTGTTGGGCGAATCTACACTGGTACTCCTTTGACGTCTTTGTTCTTGTGGCTCTCCCAGGTCTGGCGGGAATTCAAACGCTGGGTCGGGCTCGCTTCTCTGGTTCAATTCGCCCCGGCCTGACCGACACTCGCTGATCCGCCGCCGTTTGATGTTGTTTGTCTGTTCCGGCATTTCTCTCTTTTCTCTTTGTCTCCTTTCTTCTGACCCATCCGAAATTAAAACTCCTCTACCGTAGCTCAACTTCTTTCTCGTGAAATCTGCCCCCCTGTCCTCCGCTCCAGTTGATTGGTCTCACGTCCTCCCCTTTGCTCCGACTCTTTGATTTCGCAAGCGCTCGACTGCGTCACCGGGCTCCCTAGAGCATCGAATCCATGAGATCATCATTCTTTTCTGCTACCCGTATCCTCGCTTCCGTGCCAAAACCCCGAGAGCACCATTACCCTCGCGTCAACACCCTCGGCGGAGCCTGATACCAGCACTCGCGGGTATTCATCACTCCCCAGCGTGCATCAAGCTCAGGTAACCTTCTCGCGGTCCATGGTCAGATGCCCAGCAACCGTGAATAGAGCAAAGGCAAGAGCCTTCTTATATGTTGGCAATTAAGGCCCCTAGATCCTATAGCTAGCTCACTGTCATAGCACGTCAAGTAGGAACGGGTAGCAAGGTCAAATTAAGGCGGCTGCCTTTTGTCATATTCAGAGGCAATCAGTATGAGTATCAGACATTTCCATTCCACCCCCCTATGTCCATTGCCAATCCATCCATCCTGCCGATACCATCCCATGCCCATCTGCCACCCAGCCTCAATCCTCGCCGGCGGAGTAGTCGACTTCATCCTCCGGTTCCACAGTCTGGCCTCTGGGCTTGGGGAAAGTCCCAATCAAGCCCAGGCTATCCTCCTCCCTGAAGGCTGCCGAAAGGCCGAATTCATCCTCATCCTCATCCTCCTCGGACTCGTGCTCGTGCTCGTGCTCGGTCATGTCTGCCATCTCCTAGTCCCCGCGGGGGGGTTGGGCTGGAACGGCAGCGGCTGGTTCGGAGGGCTGACGCTGCTGGGTCTGCGCCTGGGCCTGGGCCTGAGTCGGGCCCTGGGCTGGGGGTGTCGTCGAGGCGGCTGGAGCCCGTGGCGGGTAGGTCCTCTGCACGGCAGTCCAGTCGATGGTAGCTGGATCGCGGGGGAGACCAACCTGGGTGAGTGGCATGGTGTCGATCTTTTGCTGCAGCTCCTGGATCTCGGTGGCACTGCGTGCGCGGGTGAACTCTGCGGTCCAAGGGAACCTAATGGGCGGCTTCCTCGACACGAAAGTGGCCAAATATTCTCGTACCAGGTCGGCCCAACTACCCGAACTGGCGAAAGGTGGCATGTTGGCTCGGCCAGAGACAAGATGCTTGACCTTTGTGGTGGTGCCGCTGCGCATCTTGGGGCACCTGTCGACCGAGTGGTTGGTGACATTGCACACGGGGCAGCCTGTCATCAAACCATTCTCCTGGGCCTTGAGGCACTTGGCAAGGCCGTGGGCGTTGGAACCACTCACGGGCGGCTGGGGCATCTCCCTGGAAGTTGAGGCCGTTGTGGACTGGAGACACCACATTGTGGATAGGGCCGCCGTGCACGTTCCGCATTCCGGTTGTCGAAACTTGACCGAACTCGTCGGTGATCGTCGTGGACTCCAGTGAGTTGGGCGCCAGACGGGAGCCGCCAGGCGTGGCTGAGGCCCGGGCACGGGAGCACGTGGAGCCTCCCTGCGCGGATGTGACTCGGTCGCCTAGCGAACCGCCTTCACCATCCCGCGTGCCCCGCCGACCTGAGCCAGCCCACGGGTCTCTGATAGGATCCGATCCTGCTCCAGACATGTTTGCGTGTGTGTGTGTGTGCGCGTGTATGTGTGGATGCGAGATCGTGTTGTTGTTGATGTTTTGGGGAAAACAGAAACGACAAAAAAAAAAAAAACGCGACCGTGCGATAAGATGATCCACCACCCACCGTTGCCTTGCTGCCGGCACTTGAAAGCGCTGGCGAATGTCCCTACGATGGACCGTATCAATGTCTTATCAGATCAAATGACGTCGGCGACTGTAGGCTGTAGGCTAGACTTGAGGCTCCTGGGTAAGGGTCCACTCGTTGCAACGGGGACCCACTGCCACCTGGCTGACAGGAACCGGTGCCTGATTTTAGGGCTGTGGGACCCCTGGCCCCTATTTGCGGGGGAAATACCCAGCCACCTTGGCGGGAAGCATAATTCGTGTTACCTACCTAACTAAAGGATAAGGAGTGTAAAATATTATGATACAATTCAGGTAAGAGGAAAAAAGATATTGTAGAAATTAGGGTTTAAATTAGGTAATTTATTATGAAGAATAGTTATATTCTAATATAAGATAAGCATAAGAAGTTGCTCTCTGTTGGACATTTAGTCTACCGCTTTTGCCCTAAACGGTGCGGACCTGTTTCGCAAATCCGCAAACACGTCACCTCCCCGCATTGCCTCAAATGATTCACTGCCCCCGACCAGGCAGCTTCTGGCGGCAATTGCAGGTGCCACAGTTTGAACGATCCGCACTACCTTGTTTATCTTTTCTCTTGCGCCATCGCGCACCTTTCCCGTCTCCATATCGGCATTGCAAGCTCAGGCACTGAACCGCCAGAATGACCGACAACCTCCCTGCCTGGTTGGCCATAAGCAACACGGAGTCCAGGACTCCATTCCGCCATGCCCAGCATCCCGACCATACCCCCGAGAGTTTCGCTGTCTCGCCCTCACCCTGTAGAAAATCCGGGTTGAGTTGTGCGGCGTTCCCATTGAGGCGGAGGGTGGACTGGAGTTGGATGGAGCTGGGTGTCTAGAGCTGCAGGCCCATTTGTTCTCGGCCTTTCTCGGTCAGTTGGTTTTGGGTCGCCCGGTTGAAGGTGGCTTTGCCTGGCAAGACGCCTCGAGCCAGGTTCGCGTTCTGCGACTTGAAGACTGGACTAGTCGGCTCGTGGACCCGAATGCTTTGCGGTTGGCGGACCCAGACTTCCAAGACTGTGTCTGGGGCATCTATAGTGGACTTGGTCGCAGCGGTTCCAACGTCTGGGCGAGGGACTGGGCGAGGATCCCAACGTCGGTTGTGGTGGCGTACCAGAGGCGACGAGCTCCTAAATAGCAGGGCTAGGGGCTGAAAGGGGGTGAAGGGTGGTGTATCAGTACGAGTGATTCAGGAACCAGGGGGCGGCGAAAGGAGACTTGATACGTATAGAATGGGAGCAGAAACTTCACCCTGCACTTAATGGCCGATTGTATCAGGTCCCTTCCCCGTGACATGTGTGAGTATCTAGAGGCTACTAATAGGCCCT
Organism: Fusarium tucumaniae; assembly: GCA_021730365.1. Taxonomy (NCBI): domain Eukaryota; kingdom Fungi; phylum Ascomycota; class Sordariomycetes; order Hypocreales; family Nectriaceae; genus Fusarium; species Fusarium tucumaniae. Next base: position 8,707 of record JAJOOV010000263.1, on the reverse strand, counting down.
CATTCAGAGGCCTTATCAACATTCCGGGGAGGGCCGACCGACAGTGCAGGACACTAAAGAGGCATCAGTACGCTAGACCACAGGACTTGGTCTATAGTTCTATTAAATTCGAGGGGATAGGAGAGCGGCCTAGACTCTCTCTCGGAGCTACCTTCCCTCTGGTAAAAATTTAGCTGGGCGCGCAGGTACGCTCAAGTGCAGAAGGGGGAGGTCAATTCTGACCCACCCTTTTGCCCATGAGATGGCCAACATGCAGATGAAGGCCCGGAAATGGAGTGCCCTCGACGGATTCATCCTACCGACAGCCTTCCGATTCCCGCAGTGGCAAAGGTCAAGCGCGCTATCTTCCCCCTCAGGGCCATGCTGGATGAGGCTGCCGCCACCCTTGGGGTCCTGAACTTCCCACTACAGGATCCTAAATCTGTCGCTGGGTTCCAGGCTACGGCTTTCCGGCAGATGCTCGAGTTGGTTGGTGTGTACGAAGGGAGGATGTAGGATTCAGGTTCTGGTCTAGTGGCAGGGGTTCTGCCGAGGTGGGCTAAATACCTGCCCCGTCTATCACGACAATCATGATCCTCCTTGATGGTCCCATTGCAATAACCTAGATGCCCTCTTCCGGATCCGTCTAACTTCGCAAACTAGTAAAACGAATAAAACAGCCTCCGCCGCCACTCTTCCACCAAACCGGTCGCCCCTTTTAGTTTTGTTTTCTGCTGCTGGGTTCTTCAAGGATTCCCCTGTAGCATATCATCTCGTCGTGCTTGGACCCGTGACGCGTCCAGCTGCATCATGTCTCCCCTCATCCCCGAGCCAGCGGACTCACCTCCGCCGCTCGTCCCCCATGTCGGAAGGGTAACGACCCAACCCGTGTTTCGGAGTATGAAAAGAGGAGGTTCAGTCGGACCAGTCCTCATCCTCTTCCTCCCGTGTTGCATCGATCTTCAACAGTGTCGATAGCTGGTAGAATAGGCGAATCTGCTCGCTGCAAATGTCGGACCTGTAAAACATTCGCATCGCAGGACCCATGACCGTCCAAGAGTCTTGGTCGTCCAAGGTGTGCCTCAGTAGCTTGACAGTCTTCCATGCGTTGTTGGCCAATTCGTTGCCACAGTATTCCGAATAGTCGAGCCAGTTGGCCAGGATGTCAACGGAAGCCTCCCGCTCAGCCGATAGAGCTCCCACAGCTCTCAGCAGGTGCCCGGGGAACTGGCCCATCAGGGGGATTTGCTGTTCTTCTGGGACCTGCGATAGGTCAGAGAAGGCCTTTTGCGTATCCTCCAGATCGTTGACAAGGTCGGTCCAGATGTTTCGCAGGGCTTGTGTCGCGCCTCTCATCGAAGATGGTTCCTGAATAGCGTCTGCACCTGGTGCCAACCGAGACCTAGCGTCTCGCAACCGGTCACAAGTCGGTGGATCTCCTTGGCCACGTCTTCGGTAACCTTGTCGGGGTTGGGGAGCGGCATCGAGGTGGCCTCTCTCAGATCCTCGTCGTCAGAATGGTCGTCGATGGCAATTTGAGCGCCCTCTTCCAGAGCTTCAATCTCCCAGGCGTTGGCGCACTTCAGAAGGTCATCTTCGCAACCCTCCCACTTCCAGGTAAGGGTAACCGGGTCGAATATCAAGTCTCTGGGGTGTATCCCTCGTTCGATGATGATAGCCCTGCGTTCTTCGTTTTCCCTGGCGATGTAAGCTCGCACTGCATCCCCCACGATGCCCGTCAGGTCCCATCGCCGGGGAGAATCCCGAGGTTCGGGTTGGCCAGGGGCTACTGCTGCGGTCACCCGGGTGTTCCCTCCCAAGGAACGGAAGACGGGACCAACAACTTCGGCACCTCCCGAGACAGAGACCAGGGGGGCCTTCTGCGAGGGGTCCCAGAAGCAGTTGGGCAAGGAGTAAGGGGCGTAGTAGTGGGGTACGGCTTTGGTCTTGAACCGAGCTCGGGCGAGTGAGTCCGGCAGGGCAATCATCTCGGTGGTGCGATCCCTGCGGCGTCGGTGGTAGCTGGGAAGACCCAGCGTCCTAACGTTGTCGAGCAGGCACAGGGCAAATAGCCCGTTGGATGGGGGTTCCCCTCGCCGGACGTGGCGGGGCCAATGCATCGCCGTCCCCGGCATCGAGGCAGGGATCACTGGGAAGCGGGTGGTTGCGGGTATGTTCTGCGCCCTGGACTCGCCTGCTCGTACCAGCTCTTTTAGCCGGCTGGCCATCAAAGGGCCACTCTTGATTGTGTGCTCGGCTGCATGCATCTGTCGATCGAGCTTATACGCCTTTTCCGCAAACCGGAACGGGCGTATATACCGACTGAGGCGGTGTTCCTCATGGAAGCGCAACCAATGGGGATAATATAGCACAAAGACCTCCAGAGAGACCGATGGGAGTTGGTGGCCGTCGCTGGATCCATTCTTCGCCGCCCCCTTCTCGAGCTGCAGGTCATCCGCGTCTTCGATGTCGAAGTAGACAACGGTGGCTTGTAGTCCCACGTTGAGAGGCATAGGGCCTCTCGGGTTAGCCTCCAGGAACGCGGTCAGCCAGCCGATCAGCTCTTTTGCAAAGGTGGTTACTCCCAGCGGGGGGATCCTATGCTCGTAGTGCGTATCCATGTTCTTCTTGGTTCTGTAGAAGTCTTGCATGGACGGTTCCTTTTGGCCCGGTCCCAGCCCAGGGATTGTGGCCATCAGGGGTTCCACGGCTAAGTATGCTCGAGCTCTTTTGTTTTGGTCGACGATCTTTCTCGCCAGTTCCGGTTCCGCCCCAAAGTTGCGATCGTTGCTCCATACCAGCTTTTTCAGCTGGGAGAGGTTGCCAGGGACGAGGCACGCCTCATGAAGAATGGTGTTGGGCCCTGCGGCCTTGCATGCGGGTTCCGTGCGGAATGTAAAGCCCGAGAAGTCATCTCCAAGCTTTGGGCTCCCTTTGGCGGCGCGTTGCGGGGCCGTGAGGCATAGGTACACCGGTTGGATCGTGATGCTCGACATCCCGACGTAGGCTCATTCGATTCGATCAGTCGCACCTAGGTCCTCCACTGGCAGTCTGTCTTCCATCCCCTTGCGACGGTCCTTGCTTGGGGAACGAACAACTGACAGGCCCGTGTGAGAACTTCCATGGCCCTCAGGGGTTGGGCGGGAACCCGATCCCCAATCGCGTTGGTGGTCAATACTCGTGTGAGGTGGCTCCCGGCAGTGGTAGCCATGAGAGGGGTCCCATGGGCATCTCCCACTGCCGCGTTTCTGTGCCGCAGGGCCATCGATTCGTTCTCGGCTGGGCTGGCGGCGTTGGCTCCTCGCTGGTGGTGGGGGATCCGGGCCTTTAGCGCGCTCACTTCCTGGGTCTCGTACGTGGGTGGTTCGGAGAGGGCATTTCTTCCTCGGTCGAGGTGAGCGGTTCCGTGGCTCGACGGGGGCATCGCTGTTCGATAATTGTGGATGGTCTCAAAGCCGTCAAGGGCATGTTCCATGTCGTCCGTGTTCCATTCTGGTTCTTCGCCCCGGTTTCTCTTGGGGGGTCGCTCATTGCCTGGTTCGCTGTTTGAGCCGCGTTTGCTTCCTGTGATGGATCCTCCAGGGGCCCCGGAGGTGGCCATTCTGTTGAGCTGGGGGTAGGTTCTCCGCAGGGGATCTTTTCGCGGCTCTCTGGTGCTTTTGGGGGTTTCGGGGATGAGGTTGATTGCGGTGAGGTCGGTTGAGGTGAGGTCCCAGACCCTGGTGGTGATCCCTCTTCTGGTGGTGCGACGATGCAGAAGAAGAGGGGAAGAGAGAGGTCCAAACGTGAAAGTGGTTTCTTTTCGCAGTAGAAAATAGGTGCGGGGCAATAATCGCCTTCTCCTCGATCCTCGTTTACCCATCGTGGTTCCAAAAAGGTAATGCAGTGCCCAGCAGTGTAAACAGCTGGCGGCCCCAATAAACAATATACGGGCTCATTCTTCTACCGCCTCCCGAGGCCTTCCAGCAGCCCCCTCTCATCCAGCCTCACTATATCTTCCGACCTTTGCCTCAACTCGAAAGGGGCCTCCCCGCTTGGGCTCTCGGTTCGTGTCTGGCGGTGCGGGTAGCTGCCAGCTGAGTCGTGATCCGTTCCACGTCCGCCGTGATGGATTCTCGGCGTAGTTGGCGTGTAGGGTTCCCCTTGGCCTTCGAATCTTGCACCCCGCGGAGCGTCCAGTCGTTCCTCTTCCATCGGGTTCACAATCTTCCTGTCCAATGGTCCTCTCGCTTCAGCATACGTGATTGCACTTTACAACGGAACCGTCTCGGTCAAGGTGACGAGCATGCGGCTTGCCGTGGTTTGTGCTTTTTTGAAGCGGCGGCACAGGGCAGCCCAAGCAAGGCCATCACGATTGGGATGATGCAGACTGCCCAACTAGCGAATAGTTTGCCTTTGCAGGCATCACCAATCCGACCCGGCCCGTCGACCCCCTGCGGTGGCCTGGAGACAACGGTGATAAGGGTTCATAATGACATTTGTCAACCTGGGTTGTATAAACATAGGATCTGCTTGATGTTGGGTCCAGGACTTGGCGGCTTAGTCAACCTGACATGCTCCCCATTTATTTGTGGTCGTGTGGTCTGAGAATGACGATCATTTTGTCTTCCCCTCATCGATTCTCACCACGGTCGACGAGTTGCAAAAGGCCGCCTTTTGCCTAGCTCACCCATTTAGGAATTGGTTAGTCTACAGCTCGTTTCATATCTTGAATCAGAGAAACTTGGGCTAATCATCTCAACCTCCAGTCTTTGCAAAAATGAGCGATACTCCCTCCATCACTGACGTCAAACCTGACGGCACGGCTCCAACGGAACAGCCCGACTTAGAGTCTCAAACCGATGCCCAAGCCTCTGCCAAACACCTGCAGCCAGTCCCCAGCACATCTCAGCAGCCCGAAGCGCCGCCATCTGTTGGGGAGATCAAGTACCTCATCGTCGACGACAACAAGGTAAACAGAAAGCTCTTTACCGTCCAAATGGCCAAGCTAGGCCTCGACCAGCACTACCACATGGCAACGAACGGCCAGGAAGCCATCGACGCCTACAAAAAGAACCCGCAGCACTGCAGGCTCATCCTGATGGACACGTCCATGCCCGTAAAGTCGGGCATGGCGGCAACCCAGGAGATTCGCGAGTACGAGCGCGAGAATGACATCAAGCCCGCTGTGATCCTAGCGCTCACGGCAAATATATGGCCTAGAGACAGGGTCGGGCAGGAGACGGAGAGGTATAAGAGAGAGTTTGGGATGGATGGGTTGTTGCAGAAGCCGGTGAGGACGGATGATTTGAAGGCTGCTATTGAGGCGTGGTCTGTATGGTGAGGCGACTCGGTGCAGATGGTTACACTTGCGCTAGGTATGAGAGCAGGAACAGAAATCACAGGCAAGATCTTCGCCAACCGATTCCTTGTCCGTCTTCTTCCCGGCCCATCACACTCTGGACTGTCCGCAGATAGCTCGTTCCGGCGCCACCAGATGGTTTACGCCATTTTGTCGATCCCACGCTACTCCTGAGGGCTTTCGGAGACCGGAATGTGAAGCATTCTAACCACCCATGCTAAGGAACTAGCACCGGGGTCTCCATGTGTGTCTCGGCCCCTGCCGTCGCTGTCGGTTCCTGGACCCAATCCTTGGCAGCATCTTGAGAAAAGCGCCCTGTCTGATTACCTACAACACCTTTCCATGACAAGCCGGGACTCGGCAGCCTCTTGATAACCTTCAAGGCTAGCGGCGGATGGTTCCTGAGTGGCAGCTCCTAAAATGCCAGCAGCATGAGATCTGGGCACGTTGGTATGCTCTCACGAGTTAAAAAGTGACCAAAACGTGTAGACCTTGCCCAGCTTCCGGAGATCGCCTCTTGCGTTCCCACCGGCAACCGGTTCCTGAGCATTTTGTTTCCTATAAGAGCCTTCCAACAGTCTTGAAGCATTCATTCACTCAACCACTCAACTCCATCTCAACACCGACACCATGGTCTCTCTTCAGCTCCTCATCATCGCCCTCGCAGCCTCTGTCGTTGCCAGACCCCCCAACGACTTTAACAACGGCAGAAAGCCCAGCTCTACTCTCCCCAGCAGCACCACGGCCGTCTCATCAACCAGATCTGCCGCGTCCACCACAGCCGCCCCCACAAACCCTGCACAGCCGTCTGGCCCATTCTTCCCCTTCTGGCCATTTAGAGGCTTCAACGGCAAGGGCAACAACAAGTGCTTCAGCGACTACAAGGACTGCCGCAAAGGCGCCGGGTCTGGCCCGGGCGCCTGCGCGTCCACCTACGCCGCCTGCATCGGCAGCACGCGCGCCAACTCCCGCATGCCCGCCACCTCTGTGACTTCGGCCCCGGGCAGCATGCCTACGTCCCAACGCTCCTGGTCTATTCTTCCTCCTCTATCCCACATTGGAAAGCACCACGGCCGCGTCAGGAAGTGCAACGAGGCTTACTGGACTTGCCGCAAGACGCAGTCTGCGTCTCAGTCTTGCTACACGGACCTTCCTACCTGTCTCGCAAACATTGGCGCTACTTCGACTGGCCTGCCGAGCAGCACTGCGGCTGCTTCTACGACTGCTTCTACTACGGCGACCTCGGTGGTCGCGACTGGTGACGGGTCTCAAGATGATGATGATGACGACGACGGCGACGATGACACCACGGTTGATGCCAATTAGCCATGATGAACTGCTGCGCTAGGGGATGGATGGACGGGTGATTTGTCGGGGCGGATGCCTTTGGTGTTCTCTGCGGCTTTACAAAGATGTTTTTGGGATTACTTTTCGGGAGTCTTCGGTGCTGTACACGATTTCTTGTATTTACTGTTCCATTTGATATTAAGTCTCGCTTTATGTTTATAAAATCTGCAACTGCTCAACTTCCTGTCTGACTTTGTCGTCTATAAAGTAACCGTGTCGTCCCACCCATAGCATATCCTCCTTAAGTGTGGTGCATGCCTATAGGCCTTCAGTGATGTTCGTCCTCCAAGGGAAAGTTTCGCAACGTAGCGTTGACCACATCGTCCGCTCCACGACAAAACATGAGCTTGGGCTCCTTGGACGAAGCCGCTCCCTGCTTCCTCTCCACAATGTGGTCAACGCATGTCGCCACAACCGACTCGAAAAGCTCCGTGAATTCGACGTGGCCACGCGTACACCAGCCGACTATGATGCCACTCCATTGCCTTTCCGCTAGCAGCGCCCTGAGATCTTCAAGATTGGCGCCGTTGACATCTAGATCGAAGCCGACATTTGAGAATCGAGATGTGGTTGCGGCAGAGACTTTTTGGGTAGCCCATTGCTGCTCCAGAACTTCGCTGATGCTGTGGCCGACCAGGTGGCGAGCAAGTGAGATGGTGAGGACTGGGATGGGTGTCGATGATGTCATGGCCGGAATCAGCTCCAAGTAGTGTTGATAGTATTGAGAGTGTTTTTGAGACTGATGGTGGTGGTGCAACAAGGTGCTGTCAATTCAGGGGTAATGAGATGTGGACTTTAAGCACACACTTCTATATTGCACCAGTGCAGAGGTTCGTTTAAATGCGATTGGATAGTACTAGGCTTAGAAATCTAACGTTATGCACTCTATATAAAGATAATTATAAATCAGATAGATAGCACCTAAGTCACCGAGGTTTCTCAAGATGCCGAAGAACCCGAGCGGTCCCAAGAACCCGATGACGAGCGTATCACCCGCTTCTGCCATAATCTCGCGTAAACCATCGTCTTTTCGGACCCTGTAATGGCAAAAAGGGGCATTCTACCCAACCTCGTAACCTCATCCATTATGAGCATTGCCTCTCTCCCACACCACACCCAACGGATTGAACTCTGAACTACAACCTGCCAGCCCCTGAGCGGCACAAGCAAGGTAACAAACAGCAGCAACCATGCCGCCCACTGCGGGAATCCCTCCCAAGACATCCTTCAGAGCCCCAGAGATGTCACCGTCAGAGAAGATGTAAGGAGATTAATCATGTAATCTCTCTCATCAAGGCCATCATAATTGCCGCTTCCAGTGACGGACCAAGTGCACTCGAGCTTGTCGCCAAAGTCCTCAAACTGGGCAATGAACGGGCCGTTGTTGACGGTGGTTCCCGAGTCGCAGCCAAACTGGGAACACACTTGACGGAGCGCGTCGCCGACAATCTTGGCTCCGTCGTCGGTGCTCAAGGAGATGAGGCTGCTGCCGCTTGAAGAGGTTGGGGATGCTGGCTGCATTCACGGCGCCGAGAAGAAGTGGGAGTAAAGTGTTGTAGGCGAGCATGTTTAATATGGTTGGATAGGTAATGGAGAGGTGAAGAAGAGGTCTGTTTTAGCGACACGATGATTCTGTGTTGGATGCTGTGATGATGAATCTCCCAGTGCTGACCCTCTTCATTTTATCCTGCACAGAGAGGGCCAAAGGTGGCTATGAGAGCCCATGATTTGCGTTATCGAGTTGAAAATAGATCTGTATCCGCGATGACCAAGTTGCGGATGCTTCGTCACCCGAGGAGATGCTCAACAAAAGACCAGAGTGGAATTGTCAACCAAACAAGCTTTTCCCAGCCCAAGACAACTGAGCATACCATGCCAAGTGGTGTGGGAAATAATCCGCACACCAAAGCAACCTATGAGACGGCCACGACCATAGTGCCTAATATAAGAAATGTGAAATCATAAGAATAGGTTAGGCCTTGAGAATTCTTATGATATTTTTTAATAATTATTTTAGATAATTTTGAAGGTATTCTTAAG
>JAJOOV010000262.1:0-10024 GCA_021730365.1 Fusarium tucumaniae | reverse complement strand
GGAGGGGGAGAGGGGGAGAGGGGATCGGAGAGAGCGTGTATGTTGCGGACGGAGGCGCGGCCGTTGCGGAGCCTCAGTCCCGGAGTTTGAATGCCGACGGTAAGCCGAGACTGCCAGCTTCAGATTTGTTAGGCAGCGGGCGAACCGTTCCGCCTTTGCCCATGAGGCTCCTGGGGCGGTCTGCCGACCACTCGGTGCCCTCACCCCTTGCAGGATTGAGGCTCCGTGTGGGTGTTGCGCATACCTGGCGAACTAGTTCGCATCCCAACACTTCGAAATTGGTTGCCTTGCCATCTGACTCGTAAATATGTTTTCAGAAACAAGCGGTGCCGTCCACTTCGCGGCGTTGGATACGAAGCCCCCAAGGTTGGGCTTCGAGACATGAGGCCTAATGACGAGTGAGGGAAGAATGCCACCTGTGTCCAAACGACTGAGAGCGCGTCGGGTTGCGATTGATATACACAACTAATGTTTGGAGAGGAGACAAGCAGGCATGTGGTCAAGAGAGAGAAAATAGAACACTGATGCCAGCAACGACGTGTCTTTCATACACGAGAGCGCAAGAAGAAATGGGCTTATGAATTTAAATTGACAAATTACATATTTGAAACGTATTTACTTCCTGTAATACTTACCTTCCCACCTATGCGTGGTGACAGTTCCTTATCTCAGAGTGTCCGACCCCTGACTGCCTGCCCGGTCGAGTTTGTCACCGGTCCCCTTTGTTGGCCTTTCCATCCATGCCGAGCAAATATGTCACCGGTCTCCTGCATTGGAGGCCTGCTTAACTCGATGCATATTTTCGTCTGGGGCTGTTATACCTGCATGCAGGCGGTTGCCTTGCTGCATAGGGGTATGCAGTGTTAGACACACGCCACAGACCTCCACGATTGAGGCTGCGGTGACCTCGTTAATCTGATTCGAGCCCAGTCAAATGCACTATTCGATTAAGCCATATTTGTTTACTGTGTGAGAAGCCTCATTGTCTGTTTCCTTGTTCAGCCCACATTTGCGCTGGGCACCTTCTTGTGTTTTCAGCCGAGGATCGAACTGGTTCATTGAGCGCGCGCCTCGAAACCAGACCGCCTTTCTCTATTTCACACCATAGCCCGACTACTTCGTTCTGCGTGCTCTCTAGGTACCTGGCTTTCTCATTTAGTTGCCCAATCTGGTGTTTGAGGTCACGTACGTCCTGGTTGTGCCATTGTATGGATATTGACAAGTAAAAGTATTCGGGGTCACCATTGTTTCCAGATTAGTTCAGATAAGAGTTGATACCAGCACCATGTTTTGTTACGCTGCCTTTACGTATGTTGCTTCCATCATTGCAGATTCCATTGGTCTAAAACGAAGCACGTATACCACGTTATCGATGATTCACGGCCAGACCATGAGGATGGAATCACAGGACAGGTATTAAGAACCGGGACAAAATTAGACGCGAATTCCATCAGACATACTTGAAAGTTTTCCATGCTTTGGTATTCCGAAATCCCATTCCAGAGTGTCCCCCAGATCCAGTTCCACGATGCCTCTCTTCCACCATGTCAGGTATTTCAGCGCCGTTTCTGTACGACAATGGGAACTGTCGACTATTACTGATTCGCACCGCCGAGGAGGACCGCCGTGGATAGTGTCTTTGAGATGCGGCTGCTGAGGAACCGGAACAGGCATGGTGGACGGTGCAACAGCAGTCTCGCCGATCAACGCGATCTTGAGAAGCGTCCAATGACCAAGAGCCGCCTAGCAGGAGGGATCTGATGCTCCGAGGCCGAAGCAAGAGGCGGGATGCTCGCGTTAGAGCGGCTCACGTAGAGCCTGGGTCTCCCTTGGCCTCGGTGGTGTCAGAAGGGTCTGGCTGAGTTCCTTCGTGGCTTGCTGGGGCGGAGCTCGTGTTGGCAGTGGCAGCATCCTCAGCCCGTTTCATGAGGCGCTCCTGAAGTGAAGGGGCTTCGTGCATGAATCGAACCATCGTGGAATCCTCGTGGTCCTCAGTTGGGGTTGCGTCTGTGCCTGCGGTGTCTGGCTTATCGGTGAGTGCCATGCTGGAGCCGATGGGGGTTGGGAGTTCGTGGGCCGTCATGGTCGAGCGTCAAGTTAGGAGTGATGTGAATTGGAGTTAAAGCGACACGGCGGCTGTAAAGGCCTGTTTTGTAGGGAAGAGATGACTTGGGAGATGCGAAGAATGCTCTGAGCTCTGTAGGGCAAGGAGGGCATGGCGAAGCATGGGAGCGGGTTCAGGGGGGAGATAGTTCAAGTCTTATACTTGTCACTCTTGAGAAGCATCATGAATAAGAGACCACTATGGTATTGGGGAAAAGTATTTGCTTCACTAAGAGAGTCATGGCTGTGCGACTGATCAGACGTGAGAATGGTCACTACATGGTAGGTGGAGGATCTCCCTGCGTCGGTTTGACGACACTGATACTCGCGCGTGGAACCAGTACATCAGAGCGTGTTCTATGCACTGGCATCGTTTCTACCATATAATCCCAGAAATCAGCAGGGCACTATGGATAGAAACCGGGAGGCTATAGAGAAAGGTGCTTAGGCAGGTATCAGGCGCCATTCTTCACGGGATGGGATTTTTACCTATATGGCTAGCAGGCATTTGAACGGGATATGGGGATATATGATGGATATCGCCTAGATTGGAGTTGATCGGCGCAGAGGATATTCGAGGATTACAAAGAGCAATCCATCAATATGGGCAAACCTCGTGTCGGCCGTTCGGGGCTCTCAACGGGTAGGTGGGCGTGGCGGAGATGGGGCCGAGATGCGCTTTGAATCACCCGAGATAGAGTAGTTGGAGAAGAATGACACGAAAGGTCTGGCATGGGGATGAAGAGGCCTGTTTGTAGAAAGGTGAGTCGACCGCTTGATAGGACACAAGCAAGAAGGGTGGCCTGTAGGCTAGCAACCACATCAGCTTCTATCAAAGCATTACGGCCGTTATCAATAGGCTGTCACGATACCATCACATGCCCTTCAGCAGTAAGTGTTTGCTTGGGGGCCATCGCGCCCTACAAGGCACCTAGGAATGTGCGTGTAGAGAGCTGCCAACACTTGACGCGACCAATATAGTCAGACATCCTTGACGATTGAGTCATTTATGGTAGAGAATAGCCAGTCATTGTATCAAACAGAGGGGGATTCACTCACAGTTGAGGTGTATTGGCGGACGGGTGTGACCAAAACCGACCTTGTCTGCAACGGTTGACTCAACAGTCAACAATCAGGACATCAGATGACTCCTGGGGATTCTATCCTGTGGAAGGGATCCCAAGTGATGAGCTGTGTTTGTAGCTAGCGATAGGGTGGAATAGTCACTGGGGAATGGGCTTGCTGTTCTCGTTGGGCATCACATGTCGGCAAGCAGAGCTCATGGGTCATTGCTCTCAAGGGTACAAGGGCGAAGTATCGCTGAACGGCATATTTTTTATTTGATCCCCAGACATGAATCTTGTCCCTTTGTGGTCCTGGTATGGCGCTGGTAGATGACCTGATTGTCTGCTTTATCGAGCCTCTCCAACATCGTTGATCCAACTCAGTCATGCACAAGCGCAGGATATGGACCTTGAGGCAGCAACTGGCGCATAAACTGGACAAGCTTCTCGGCAAGATCATAGCGCCAGACATCTACTCGCTGCCCTGAAAGGTCATTCCCATAAACCGTGTCAAAGTGGTACACCATGACTATCTTGTACTTGCCAGCGCCAGTCCTCTGATAGATCCGGGCCCTTGGTCCATGAGTTAGCTAAGCCTCGACTGCGATAACCAATACTTACTTGTAAATTGTCTCTGGTGAGAGCCGGGTCCTGAAATCCCGTAGAACTGACCGATGCCGAGATCGTCCGCCTACCCTGGCTTCCCAGTTCTGCGGGCTTGTCGGTGCTGGTGAGAAGCGTGAGGAGCACCCCCAATCCCACCTGCGGCTTTGGTTGGTGTCCTTCTTGTAGCACATCTGGCCGCGATCCACGACTGCGTCTTTCCATGAGATGCCGCCGGCATTTAGAAGCGACGGTAGATCTTCGAGACACATCTGGCATCTCATCCTCCAGCAGGAGCATCTCAAGTGCTGGGGATAGGTATGCGCCTCAAACTCCACCATCCACCCCCATTTCCGAGTCCAATCACCGTGGCCTTTGTTGGTCGTGTAGCTGGGTCGAGCGATGGTATACTCAATCTCGCCTGGCTGCAGGGGCATTCCGTTGACGGCGAGAATGGACGCCATCTCTTCTTTGACGAGCCGCCTGGGCAGGCCACGAAGCCACTCGACCAACCCTAGCCTCTCAATGCGGTCCGAGGTCGGTTTTGTAGTTTGGTCCTGGGTTGGTTCAAATACGTCCCAGGAATCGTCGCAGTCATGCATCCACCAGGGGCCTTTCGCGACAGTGGTGCCGCCATTGCTGGCAATCCAACCCCTTATGGTCGAGGCCCCAATTCGTTTCTTCGTACATAGTTTGACGGCCGCTTTATTCCCTGGCCGCGTGCAAGTCAAGTAGTGCTTCTTGGCTCGACTAGTGACTCCCCTTTCGTAGGCCGGCGGATTTTCGTAGGCCGGTGCTGGTGGCTGGTGAGTGGCCATGGCTGCTGTGGTTTGAAGGGGGATCAAGATGTTGGTGTTTGAGGAAATGATAGAAGTGGCTTTTATAGGGCTTGAGAATGCAGAAACTTTAGAGATGCTGAGAGTTCGTCGCGCACGATTGGAACATGAGCGACAATAGTAAAACACAAGAATAGGGAGTGCAGTAGGTTGACAAGACCAAAGTACGGCTATGTCTTTGCAGACATTTATTCATCCTTATGATTACAGTTCCCTAACAGATAATGAAGGGATCATACAAGAAGAGAGAATGTTTACTCTCTTTTTCGTAGACTCAACAAAGCAATGTTCTGTAAAAAGCGTATTTTAGAGAGTATAATTATGAGAATTCGGAAGAATTGTACAACTCTTAGCTGCTACTTTGCTTCCTTTCTGAATTTACGGAAGATGTTCTCATGGTTGACTTGTACTTGTCTATACGGCCCAGCTCCAGCCCAGTCCATACCACGACAACCCATGAACCGCAAAGCCAATATTGATCTGAATAGGATCAATAATATTGTATACGGTTGATGGTGTACACGCCACCACAGTCAACCATCGCGCCGTCCAACTATACTCCCCATCCGAGCCAGAAGCCGAAAGGCTCTATAACCAATACCGTCGCTGTCTACATCGTGTGGCAAGGCCCCGGACCGGCTTCCAAAGCTTTTGGACGACAAAATCTCTCCCGGAGGATGACATAGTACCTCGCTATCCACAGGGACTGACATTGCCATCCCTGCGCACCCAGTTCTAGGGGGCTCCAGCCAGATGAGGACGATGCCAGAATTGCAGCCGTGAATGAGGTATGATGCGCCATGTGGTGAAGAATAGCAGGTGTGAAGGATGACCAGTTGGAGTCGTGAGTTCTGATTAATAAAATACCCAATCCTCAACCTAGCGAGTAGGGGAGACGAGAATTGGGTAAAGACGCCCACCACGCCCAAGTGAACGACTCAATCGGAAGTGCACAAGGCACCGGCGATCAGCCAACAAGCAGTATAAAGGACGTGCTTGCGCGTAAAAATGTCGAGGAGGGGCACCTTGATCTTTGCCCTGGGAGGGCTCAGAGCCCCGTGTAAGGTTTAAATCTTCATTGACAGCAGAGGTTGCGCCGTCTGGGTGTACGCTGGGAGCGCGCTCGATGAGAGGCATATGGTCATAAGACTCGTCGTCGTTGTCGTCGTCGTTGTCGTCGTTGCCGCTGCCGTTGTTGTTGTCTCGTCGTCGTCGGTCAAGAGTATGCCACCAAAGGGGCCATAGTCGGATAAGGAGCCGGAGAAGGGGGCATGAAGCCGGCGCGTGGCCCGTTTTGCAGCTGTAGTGTGTTGCGTAGTGATGGAGATGGTTGTGGTTGTTGGTGTTGCTGCTGTTTCCTGCTCGAATGGGGACTCTGAGACGATGCTTCAGCGGCAGCTCTCCGTTCCTAGGCTATAAAATGCGCCGCCGTGATGATGAAAGGGGATGGCGGATTATGCCTCGCCAAACTGAGGTGGTTCCTGCGAGTGCACTTATCCATTCCTGCGTCTGGGTAGGCACCTTCCCGTACCGATCAAAGACAGTCCCAAGGAAGGCACCTCCCGGGCTCCCAATCAACGACGAGCAACCCTGTCTCACAGGGCGCTGGTGGAACAATCACCCTTCCATGACACAGCATGTTGGGTGCACAGTGGTACAATGAGTTCAACTGTGACTTGAATGCGGCACGGAACCCCACCCCTCGGCATATTGCAGATTTAGGAACGGGATGCTACGCTAGGTAGGACGTGGGAGCCTCCCAAATCAGAGTGAGGCGGTTGGGAGACTGTCTTTTCGAGGGGGCAGCTATCGTGATGTTGTACATGTTGGGAAAGCACCTCTAGCTATTGCTCTAAGCTCAACAAGAGACGAAAGAACGCCCTGGAAGCCAGTTTCCGGTTCGTGTTGCACGGCCCGGTTCGAGCTCTCAGCCGAACGGGTCAATCAGACATTGAGGCTCTCTCCGGCAAAGAAAGATGAGGCTGCAGCTCGTGGAGCCATCCCGCCCCTCGCGTGTTCACTTTGCTGCCCTATGATGTACCTCGTGTGCGCCGAGCCACGCAACCTCGTAGGAGAAATCTCGATTATGTACCCCAGAGTATATAAGCGCATACGCATATGCGGTTTCGTCTACCGGCCTGGTGGTCGCACCTCGGAGACATCCGGTCCTGCCGCAGGCGTTCGCCATTCAACGGGAACCAGGGAATGGCTGTGTGTAACTGGTGCGGGCAGCCTCTGGCTAGGGACATGGGAGTTACACAGTCGGATAGTTTGTGAGACAAGGCCTTGAAACATGTCTGATAAGATCTTCCCTCGGATATCTACCGGGGCCCGAGGAGGATGCGCTCCAACGAGGAGCCACGTCGGCTTGCATGGCGCTGCAACCGCCCTTCCATAACGCCGTGTGATGGGAAACGTGATACTTAAGGGCAGCACGGAACCCACCTTCTCGGGATTGTGCAGACTTTGATGGGGGAATGGCTCTCGAGGCGGACGTGGCGGCCTCCCAAAGCTGGATGCGAAACACTTGGGATGCTGCCTTGCCGAGAGTGCCAGGACACTGGTTCACATGCAGACACGTTTGAGGAAGCGCACCTAGATACTACCCAGAAATCAGCGAGAATTTTATTGAGGCTCAATTCGCAGAGACGAGATGTGGTTCAAGATTACAGCTTCAATGTCCTTGATATCTTCTTCCCCGCCTTCTCCTGAGACACAGTCTGGCAGACGCCCTGTACTCTTGTGGCATCGCTGGCTACGTCAGCTCCCTGGATCAGACGGTCTTGAAGTGATGAGGTATCGTAAATAAACCGAGCAAGCATCGGGCCGACATGCACAGACCTGGGAGGTTGTTGGTATCATGCGTTGAGGTCGAATTAATAGACTTACACGGAGGGGGAGGAGCTAGCGGTATCCATATTGGGTGCGTGAAGGCTTGGAACTTGAAGTAATGGCAACTGAGTTCTGGAAATTTGCTGTTTTATGGCTGATAAAGATTGCGCGTTGAATCGGGGAATGAGATGTTGGATATGGGTTGCCTCGTACGCGTATAACAAAGGCGAGTGACTTTTTTGCGGCTGAGATACTGGAATGAAAAGACTCGAGTCTGCAGAAAGAGGAGACCGCGACTCTTTATAGCCATACACGATACTCCCGCCTGAGAGTTTCCAACGGCTCAAGGCAGCCAGAAACAACAAGGCAAGAAGACAGGATGAAGGAGATTGGCTCAACACCTCGGCAGCGAGACAGCGATGAACCGTTCATTGGGCCTTGTATATATACGGGAGGTGACAGATCACACAAGAGAGGGGAGGGACGTTTCGACTCCACGCTTGTGGGATGTGTTACGAAGCGGCTTACACACCATCACCAGTCCAACAACAAGGCGACTTGAGACTGGCGGAGCCCGATTTAAGCACACAGGTGGGCTGGAGCGGCAGAGTCCCTGGTACACGACGTCGGAAGCGATGTATCATGTTCTCTTGCTGCTTGACGCGAGATGTTTAGAAAGAGAGGCGGGTCGTAGGAATAGATCTTGGGACGAGGTTTGAGACACACATGGGGGTGAGATGGCTGCATCTTGCATCTTGCCTCTTGTATCGATGCTGAGCATGTGTGTGCGTGTGTTCATCCCATGAGATATAGGGGTTTGGGAGAATAAGGAGTGCCGAGCAATTGAACAGCGTGGGGTATATCGGAGCAAAGCTAGGAGGGAATGATGATCAGGGGATGATGAGGGTGGTTCAGAGTTTGTTTCCCGCGCAAGCCGCCGAGTCTTTATTTTCTCTACAGATGCTACATGTGAGTGGTCATATTGACCTGGCATCTTGGATCACTGGCGCTAGGGGGATGAGAAACATGGGGGAAAACTGGATGAGGGAAACGTGACAACTGCGTGGTCAATGAGATTTGTGACATGTCATTATTCAACCCAAGATCTTGACCACCCCTGTCTCTGCATTGCCTGTGTGGAGAGGACCAGTCACGAACGGCTCGACCAGGGGGGGGATGCTTGTCGGCATTACCCGAGCGAGAAGCGAGTTTGCCTTGCTCATGCGCCAGTGCGATACATGCCGCACTTGGTGCCGACACGCCTGGGGCTCCCAGGGTCTTGTATAGGTGCCAAGTAGCCAGGCAACCAGGCAAGAGCGCCAGAGCGAAGCCGTCAAGAATCTCATCTGAAGCTTGAGAGCTAACCATGAGCTAGCAGGGGGCGACATCTCTAGGGATCGACCCGTCGTTTTGGCGTTGCGTCACCAGCTTGCCCATGTCCGATGTCCCTTTTCGTCCCGTGTAGATCTTGTCCATTTTCCATGTCCGAGACGTCGTTCTTTACTCCCAAGCGGCCGAAAGCAACGGTTCTCCAGGTCACCACAACGTGGTCATGTTTCATGAGTAGCCTGAGTCGGGGTTTCATTCCACCCATCATCATCCCGTCTCATCGAAGCTTGCAGTGAGCTAACCGACCGTTGCCATTTGGTGGCGCAAGGTAGGCTGCCAAGCGGGACGGGGCGATTGCCCAAACATTCCAGAAGGATCACACTCTAGCGCTGCCACACGCTCACACAATGACTTTGTCCTGGTTGGCTGAGAAAGCTTCTTTCATCCAAGGCATTGGACTCTCTATTTTCGGCCCGCAGGAAATGAGAGCTATTTGGGTCTTCTCCTGCTGAGTGCAAAACGGGTGAGATGGCTTGAGGGTGAGATCGCGGACGGCAACGGAAATAAATGGCAGAGGAACAAGATACTCTGTCGATCCATCGCTCATGTACGCAAACATTGGGGGCAAAACACCATTCAAATTATGGTAAAAGTAGGAAATAACCATCAGGGACCACACAGGGCCGATAACAAATGCGTGTAAATACACACCTGTTGGGGTAAACTCGAGTGTCTCCTGCTGGTTGCAGCTCGCACCTTTTCTCATCATCCCCAATACTGGAGCACCATCATTTGTGCCATGGCTCAACTGGAGTATATTACGAAACGGATCACTTGCCCGCTAGTGCATTGCCTTTCTTTCCCTTTGTATCATCGCTCGTATCGGTGTTGGGCTGGCATGAGGCAGACTCGTGGTCCTTCGCGGGGGTCGACGTGGAGATTGCAGCAGCGTTGGCCAGCTGGACTTGACGATCGGAAAATGAGGAAGTGTCGTAGAGGAATTGCGTGAGCATCGAGCCATCACCGGAGGGTCTGCGAGTGGGTTAATAGGGGATTCAGTGTAAATTTATTAAAGGTACGAGACTGACGGCAGGTCACCGCTCACACGGCCTATAGTAGAGGAAGTCGAATTGGCAGACATAAGGAGCATCCGGTATGGTGCTGGGGAGAGGGAGTTTGGGTAGGGGCCGATTGTCAACGCTGGTGATGATATCCAACAAGGGTTGGTCGGGGGTGGAAGTGGGCAGAGCTTGGGGG
>JAJOOV010000261.1:0-11339 GCA_021730365.1 Fusarium tucumaniae | reverse complement strand
CTCCAGACCCACCAGAACAACTTTCACAAGAAGACGCTCAAGAGTCTCACCGGGAGGTTCGCCCAGATCCTCAACTCCGGTGAGGATGTCCCAGAGACCGAGCGTGAGCTCTTTGAGTACTTTGCCACCCACTACAAGAACAGCAACAAGGGTATCAAGGGTCGCGGCAAGGCTCGCACAGCGCAGGCCGCCAAAGTCTTCGCAGTCGCCTCCCCCCAACCCCAGCCCCAGCACCGTCACTCCTCAGTACCCTCTTCCCCAGATCCCCCCTACCCAGCAGATTCCCTCTTCGCAGCAGCCTCACGGCCTGTCCCACCCCGGTAGCCTTGCGGCCTACAGCGTGAGCCGTGGCCACCCCAACATCATCAACAACATGCCTCGCGAGTCTCACACTCACGCCTATGACATGTACCTGCAAGGGGGACACCACCACCACGTCCAACAATCCAACAACAATGGCATGATGTACGGGGAAGAGCACGCGCGCGAGATGAGCTTTGGCGATCGCATGTACTGAGGGAGACGACAAAGTACAAACAAAACAACAAAAACTCCAGAAAACGACACTGATGCAGCTTGGACGACTTGACAGCATTACGCGATTGATTTGACGAAAAACTACAACAGAACCAACAAGGGAGGCAAAACAGCGATTTTTTTTTTCCACATCAAAAACTTTTAAAACGACAGGTGTTTCAAACGGAGTCAAAAGGAAGAGCCTCGGAGAGAGGCCAACTTGGGGGGAAGTTTGCTTTCTTGGTTGGTCGTCTGAACACATTGATGCAGGGGTATTATCCCGGAGGTTGAGCCTTTCCCTTCTTTGCGACATTGATACCAATCATTTTTCCTATTCTTTTTATTTCCTTGGCTTTTTTTTCCTGCATAGAAGGAGAGACATGCTTATTATCCTTTTAATTGTTGATATTGGGGATGGAGTCAGTCCTATGCAAGGGAGGAAAACGTGTGGGTGGCTCAGCCTGCAGTCTCACAGAGACTCGTCCATTGGCCTGGACTCGGTGCTAGAGGAAAAGCGGTCTCACCCGCAGGAGATGATTTTTTTGTCTATTTTTTTTCGCACATTTTTTCTTGTCATTTTTGTTGGAAGGGCTTGGTTGGGATGGGATGATGGGAGGGTCTGGGTAGGGTGTCTTTTGGATCAGGACTTGGGTTGCATCACGGGTTTCTAGACCATTTAAAGGAGCGTTGGTGCATCGGTATCGGAGTTTCTAGACTCTCCAGGACGGGAGCTTATGGGAAAGGCAGTGGGAAAAGGCCAGGCGAGAGTAGTCCCAGGAGAGGGCGAAATCGAGGCGTCGGGTTGGGAACCAGAGTAGATCTGATTGAAATTCTAGCAAACATGTTGAAACCAAAACCAAAGTTTCTACCGAAACCAGTGATTGGATGTGAATATCTCGATGACGAGTGACAAGAGGCAGACTTGACTTGACTTGGCTGGGGGGGATCTACTCGGGTCGGCTTCCGTTGGCATCTCATCCTAGCATGGGACTTGTCTCCAGCGCGTCGGGATCAAACAGCCGGCCGTCTACACCACCAGACCAAGAGCCGAGAGGGAGGAGTAATAACCCAGCCAACAGAAGCTAGCAATGCCATCACGGCGTTTGGCCATCCAGCCAGCCAAAGAAATGCCGCAATGTCTTTGGCCGGCTGTCATGCAAGCCTCGTCCGGCCACATGACGGGATTGGCATTCTTTAACGGGTAGACTACGCCATGATGGACTCTGGTGTTTGCATTCGACGAGCTGGGTCTCTCTGCCCGGGTATCAGGTACCGGCGGGGGAGGAAGTGATGCCCAAGCTCCCAGGTTACGTCGAGGGCCTGGATGGAGACTACGACCCCGGCTTAGCCTTGGGTCACAAGATCCTCCTCCATTGCAACTGCTACGTGATCCAGTCTCTCTGGGTACTCTCGGTATATGCTGGCGGTTAGAACCCCCCCCGTGGGGGTCAAGACAAGAGAGGGAGCGGCGTTTGGAGGGGGGGCCGGCGGCGGACTTTGAGAGCAAACGCGCTATCAAGAGGCTGAAGGACTTGGTAAGAGGGGAAATAAAAGGAGGCGTTTCTCACGAGG
Source organism: Fusarium tucumaniae (assembly GCA_021730365.1). NCBI lineage: Eukaryota > Fungi > Ascomycota > Sordariomycetes > Hypocreales > Nectriaceae > Fusarium > Fusarium tucumaniae. The sequence goes on along the minus strand of JAJOOV010000261.1, from coordinate 9,251 downwards.
ACTCGACAAGTGGGCAAATGGGACAAAGTGACGTGAAGATGTCGTCGTCGTCCGGGGGCCTATCTTGGGTCGCCATCTCAGCCACGGGGGGCGCCCTCGAGATACGCGCAAGCGCAAGGCTCGCGTCGTCTGTATGTAGGGCATATCCTGTGTCCATGGACTCGGAGGGGGATGCTGCATTCCCCCCCTCTTTTCAGCATGGCTGCTTGGGATCGACGCTGCCGCCGCCCCCTCTCACTATCTTGGGTCCCCCAAGATTTCACCGCCCCCCCTGGGCGACCTCGCTGAAGAAAAACGCCATAACGAAACTGATCGGCCATGCAGGCGGGCACTACCTACAGCCTCGCTTTTGTTTTGGCGGGAGGGGAGGAGGCGCGATGTGGCTGTCTCGTTGGGATCTGCACTCTCACCGCCGCAAAAGATGATGCTGCAGCAGACGGGCCGTTACGCCGCTTCCTTTCTGACAAGTGCTCCCGAGTGTGTATGTATGTATGCTGCCCTCTGATCCTGGGGGATAAGATGCAGGCTCTGGGCAATTCATGCGAGCCAGCAGCAGTTTGTCCCCCCCATTTGCTCTCCACAAAAGTCTGTGTTTATGCTGTGCACGCACATACATTGGATGCGTATGTAACTAGACAAGGCAAGGCAAGGTATGAGAGATGCAAGATGGGGTTCTGCTCAAACGCGATCGAGTGTATGTAATGCGCCAGACTGGATACCCCCATGCTGTCCCCTCCGAGCTAGCAGACGTACAAAAGGCAGCAGCACGGAGTACATACATACACATACATGTAGGCCCTGTCAAACGGAGTCGCAGGGCTGGCTGAGGCGGGGCTGAGAGAGGAGAAGAGGAGACGATAGCTCAGAGACGGCGGAGTCTCATCTGGGACCGACGGGGCAGAATGGACGACAGAGAGAGGAAAAAAAAAGACATGTAAGGTATAGTGGTGGTGGGCATCTTACGCCCAGGAGCGGATGCGCCGAAAGGGCCCCCCCGTCGAGACCTGAATCCTGCCTGAGACAGGCTTATCGGCCTTGGGAGGCAGGCCTGGAGGAGAGCATCTTGCATACGCTTCATCTCCCGGGTGTGCCCTCCTCCGCCCCCATCCCAACAACAGCTTGACGCAAGGGGAGCTTGATGATGCTCATGGAGAGAGAGACACACCGACAGACTGACCGAGCCGCGGGTAGGTGAATCTAGCCTCCGTGCAGAGTAGAGACAAACAGGATGCTGTCACCGCTCTGGATCTCGTAGGCCTCCTCGCCCTCGAGCTCCCAGTCTGCGTCGTTGATGAGAACTAGGATGCCCGGCCGACTGTTTGCCACCTGATCAGCCGCAGAACTATCGAACAAGGACGCGTGTGAAAATGAGCGTGTCCCTGGAACCAACACGAGACCGGCACTTGAAGAGTGGTAATAAAGGGGAGTGGGTATAGTGGCTATATCAAGATGATGGGGGCAGAGAGATTGAAAGCAGCGGTGTTGGTCGAGACATACAGGTGGTTGTCTAGAACGAAGAGGTCCTTTCGAGAGTCCTGCATGACGTTCTGGCAGAGATGGTCTATCAGATATGCAATGGTTGCAGGCTTGCCATCCTGGGTCGCTGCAGGAATCGACAGAGAATGGTGCCGCTTGTCGGAGAAGAGCATCTCGAGGCCGCCACTGAAGTCGACAGAGTTTTAGCTAGTGACTCTCGAAAAAAGCAAAGAGGCCAAGGAAATTAGAGGGAAAAGCTGAGGTATCCGCGGGGCGAGATGAGAGTGTGAGAGGGCTTTCCAGGGACAGGCTTCCCAAGACCCCCTTGGTGGACCACCTCATGAAATGACGGGTGTGCATAGGGGGTGGGCTGGACGAGACGAGAGTTGAAGCAGGGGAGAATGACAGATCACAAGTGAGGAGGGTTGAAACTGACGAGAACTCGACGGCGATGGCGAGGCTAGACTGTTCGGCCATGGTGGCGATAGTTTCCCAAGAACGACGGCGTCTTTTGTTGCTGGTGTTGCTTTCACGGATGTGAACGAAGAAAACGGTCGCCCCCGGCCGTTGTGCCTGGTTGTTTTCCTTTTTTTTTGGTGTATTTGCTTTTGTCGCGTGGAAAGGCCACGATGTTTGGTGATGAGTGTGTGTGTGGTGTTGCAGTAAGATTGGGTCGAGCTGCCGGACCGTTTATTCCCGCCTCGACTTATGGTTCCCCCTCAACGGGTCTGAAAGAAGGAGGAAAAGCAAAGGAGAGTCAGAGGAAAAACGTGGTAATTCTCAAGGTGCCCACTTGAGCCTCGAGAAGAAAACGTGGTGGTGGTGGTGGTGGTTAACTTGCTTTTCTGTGGTGGTGTTCTTGAGCAAGAGCCACCCACTCAAAGACGACCGTTGTTGGATGACATAATCACACAGAGCCCCAATCTCAACCTCTGGCGTCTGCAGCCAATCAGAATTCGAGGAGCTCACACTTTTCAGGCTCATCTTCTTCTCAAAATATAAAGTGATCGAGAATGGGCACCAGACCCGTGTCGGTCGAGTACCTGTCGTCGGGGGCCAATCGGCAGACGGCCGTTGCGGACTGGAGCCGGAGCGGCATCCTTGCCTTTGGGGCTGATATTAATGTTGCGTTATGGCGACCTTCGGTGAGTATCTGAGTCACCTTGATGGTGAAGGCATATTTCGTTGATATCTCTTTGTTACTGCATACTATATAAACCACTCTTGCTAATCGATGTACTGACACAGCTGGACCTCCAAAAAGGAGTTACTGCCCTCTTGAGCGGTCACAAAACCACCGTCAAGGCCGTGGCTTTCCTCCCTGAAACAGACGAGGATGACAGCACCTACCTCATAACAGGCTCAGACGACAAGACCCTGATCCTATGGAAAGCCTCCAAAGCAGGGCAAGACTTCAAGCCCATCCAGACGTCGTCTGAGCATGCCAACGCCATCAACTGCATCACAGTCCTGAGAGTCGAGGGGCATCAGAGGTGGCTGATTGCAACTGGAAGTGCAGATGCTTCGATAAAGATCTGGAGCTTTCAGAATGACCAGCTGGAGTTGCTGCAGACCATCAAGACTTCCCCCAGGTATTTTCCTCTCTGCCTCTCTCTCAGCCACGCCGACCAGGATGGCCATGTCTTTGTCCTGGCGTCGGCTGGCACCCGAGATATCGTCCAGATCCTCACTGCCGAGGCCAAGGCAGAGAAAATTCAGTTTGAAGCACAGGCAACGTTGACCGGCCACGAAGGATGGATACGGTCTTTGAGCTTCGCCAAAGAGACATCCGCCCCTGACAGCGATCTGCTCCTCGCCTCGGCCAGCCAGGACAAGTACATTCGCATCTGGAGGATACACCAGGGCAAAGAACTACCGGCCATGGTAGCCAGCGGCTCCGACCCGTCAAGCGACGCCTATCTGCCCGGCAAGTCCCCCTCAAACAAGGCTCACCGGCTCAAGTCTGCCGGAAAGGACCTTTCCGTCACCTTTGAGGCCCTGCTCCTGGGACACGAGGACTGGATCTACAGCGCCCGCTGGAGGAGGCAGGACGACGACAAATTGCAGCTGCTGTCCACGTCGGCGGATAACTCACTGGCTATCTGGGAGGCGGACCCGAGCTCTGGCATCTGGGTCAGCATGGCCCGGCTCGGCGAGATTAGCAGAGAAAAGGGCGCGACTACAGCTACTGGAAGCACCGGAGGTTTCTGGACGGGTCTGTGGTCTCCCGACGGCAGGTCTGTTGCTTGTCTCGGCCGCACCGGTAGCTGGAGACGGTGGGAATATGTGCCTTCTGAGGACTCTTGGCGACCTTGCGTTGCCATCACAGGACACACGAGAGCTGTCACTGGTATCACCTGGGCCAAGAATGGCGAGTATCTCCTCTCGACGAGCTCAGACCAGACTACACGACTTCACACTCGCTGGAGCAGACCAGGGGAGGAGACATGGCACGAAATGTCCAGACCTCAGATCCACGGCTACGACCTCAACTGCATCGACTCCCTCGGGGCGTCCCAGTTCGTGTCGGGTGCCGACGAGAAGCTCATGAGAGTCTTTAGCGAACCAAAGGCCGTCGCTTCCATGCTTAACCACCTCGCGGGTATCGGTAGCGGCGTCGACGTCCAGAGCATGCCCGACGCGGCAAACATGCCCGTGCTCGGCCTTTCCAACAAGGCCATCGACGCCGTCGAGGACGACCAGAAGATCCAGCCCATCGACGACCGAGACCGCGACGCCATGGACCCGGCCTCGGTTGTCAGAAAGTCGCAGCTCGAGATTGAACACCCGCCCTTTGAGGAGACGCTCTCGCGGCACACGCTCTGGCCCGAGACGGAGAAGCTCTACGGACACGGCTACGAGATCTCGTGTCTCGCTGCGAGCCACGACGGGACTCTTGTCGCGAGCGCTTGCAAGGCTAGCTCGACCAACCACGCCGTCATCCGCCTCTTTGAGACGGATCGATGGACTGAGCTTCGTCCGCCCCTGACGGCGCACTCCCTGACAGCAACCCGTATCCGCTTCTCAGCCGATGACCGCTTCCTCCTGAGCGTCGGCCGCGACCGTCAATGGGCCGTCTTTGAGCGTGCCCCCGAAGAGGACGCAGCGTACAAGCTCCTCGAGATCAACCCCAAGGGCCACACGCGCATGATCCTCGACGCCGCGTGGGCTCCATCTTCAGCCCCCGTCTTTGCGACGGCCGGCCGAGACAAGCAGGTCCGCATCTGGGCGGGCAGGCCGGATGATGATGGCAAGCTCAAGTTTGCTCAGGCTGCTGCTATCCCGTGCGCCTCGCCAGTCACGTCTGTCGACTTTCTTCCGCAGACGGTCGACGGGAGGTTTGTTCTCGGGGTCGGTACGGAGCTTGGACGGTTGAGCATTTGCTTGATCAAGGAGGACGGGACAGATGTCGTGGAGAAGCCCGCCCGTGAAGAGTAAGGCCCCTTCGTCACGGAGACAGGATTTTTTGCTAACTTTGTATGTCTTAGTTACTGCTTGCCCAAGGCTGTACTTCAGATCGCCTTTCGACCTGTCGCGAGAGAGGGCTCTGATCGGGCGTACGAGGCGGCTATCGCAGGAGAGGACAGCTCGGTCAGGGTGTATGCGTTCTCTCACGAGTATTTCACAGTGCCTAGTGACTCGTAGCAATAGAAGATTGTTACAACTCAACAGATGGCGACTCCGTGATCAGCCGCCGATCAGTGGCTCGCTTCGTTCAGCATGTCCACAGCCCAGCATTTCCACATGTTTGTTGCGTTCAGGGGTGACCCGACACCTCACTTGTAGCCTGCTCAAGCAACTCGGTGTAATGGTATTATCATTAAGCCATGTATCGGCCAAGGTGTTGTAAATCCGTATCCATGATTTCGTTATGCCAAACAAGACATCCTCCAGGCGAGACCTCTAGTCACCGCACTCCAAAGACAGCGTGTTTTTTTTTTTAATTCTTGCCAAAGTAATCGTTGTAGCCAAAATGTTTGCCTGAACTCAAAGCTCCCTCACCACCGTCTCGGCCGCCTCCTTGGTCACGTCCGCCACAGTCCCCGCCAGCGCGCTCGCCGAAATGTCCCTAACGACCTCGTGCATGGCCTCTGCGACGTCAATGTGCTCCCCGTTGATGTAGTACCACCCGCGGCCGAGGAGGAAGGAGATGTGGTGCGGGAGGTAGAGGCAGGCGGCGATAAAGGTCAGGCTGAAGAGGAGGAAGACGATGGAGCCTGGGACTGGGTCAGCGGTGCGTAGACTCATGGAGATAGAGGACCTACTGAAAAAGAACTTTTCCCAGGGTGTAAACATGTAGACGCTAAATGTCACCTCGAGCTGGTACTGCTTGAGGCTCAACCACTTTCGGAACGCTCCAAGAACCGCCATGATGCTGAATTGATTGAAAGGAGGGTCGTGCACGTGAGTGATTGCTCGATCGAGGGTCGTCGTGCGGTTGAGATGTCAATCTGGTATCGTTGTCGCGAGAGGAGTCAAATGCTGAAAGGTCGAGAATGAAATCCAGGAGAAAGCGAATAATAGGACGAGACGAGAGCGAGAGCGAGTCAAAGGGTCTCACCGCACCGACGCTCCCGAAATTTGGTTGCCTCTCCTGCGGAAGGAAAGGAACAGGGGTGCGTAACCTTCCTTTGCGCGGGAAAGAAAGGACCCACGCGTGCCAGGCGCGGCTGTGGCTTGCCTCGTGGCACAGCACGGAGAGGTACATACCTTTGTGTGACGCAGCCTCGTCCGCCCACAGTCAACGTCAACTCTAGATGCCCTTGCTGACCGTACACGACGATTGACAAGGAATTGGACCTCGTATTGATTAATGCGAGCCTAGAATGGAATCGTCATGATGCTCCGATCTCTTGTCCTCCCCCTCCGCTCCGGCGTCACCTCCACGCGCACCTTTACAACCATATCAACGCACCTTGCCAAAGCCCTCCCCGCACGACCAAAGCCTCCGCCAGAGTCCGAGATTGAAGAATCATACGTCAAAGGGAGCGGTCCCGGCGGCCAAAAGATTGTACAAGCGCCTCAACTCTCTTTCTCTGTCTTGGAAGCTTGAGCTTATAACAGAAAGCTAACATGGCGCTCCTCATGATAGAACAAGACAAATTCAGCAGTCCAGCTCAAACATATACCTACCGGAATCGTCGTCAAGTCACAGGCGACTCGCTCCCGTGACCAGAACCGCAAGCACGCCCGCGAACTCCTCGCCCAACGAGTCGACGAACTACGAAACGGTGACGAGGCCCGATCAGCCATTGTGGGTCGAGTAAAGAAGAAGAAGGCCGATAGCGCTTCCAAGAAGAGTCGGAGGAAATACAAGAAGCTTCAAGAGGAAAAGGCTGCTGCTGCTGCGGCCGAAACCGCGGCCACGCCTGATCATCTCGATACAGAGGGCACCTCCACACGTGCCGAGGCCTCTGATCATGTCTCAGAATCCTTGGATACCCCTCGAGACAGGTCATGAGTGCCCTCCCATCCCTTCATGATCTACTGGTTGGACGTGGATCTGTCTTGCAAACACCATCATGTCATCACCTCGTTCGATTTCAACGTTTCTAAGCGGAAAGTAAAAAAGTATTTGTATGATCAACCTCGGCTTCTACCCCTAGGCACGCATTACACGCGCAACTACAATGAAGGGGCCATCACATCTCTTCATAGCAAGCGCAACGCCCACCCTCTTGACCATGTCAAAAACTTTTCGTAAATATGAGATTCGACCACGATGCGCGCCAACCACCCAAGGCTCCGCACCTGTCGCCACCTCCATGATCTGGTCGTCGTTGCGCGGGTGGGAGGTTTTTGTTTGTCGGTCGTTTTGCTGCCAGAGTCAGTCCGAGTTCACTCCTCCCTCGGGGGGTACACACCTTAGAAGCACTTGCGGTGAACGATAGAGGGACCGCTCTCGTCGTACTCCTGCTTGGAGATCCACATTTGCTGGAAGGTGGACAGAGAAGCAAGAATGGAACCACCGATCCAGACGGAGTACTTTCGCTCGGGGGGAGCGATGATCTTGACCTTCATGGAAGAAGGAGCAAGAGCAGTAATCTCCTTCTGCATACGGTCGGAGAGACCAGGGTACATGGTGGTACCACCAGACTGCGAGCGAGTTAGAAATGACCCCTGATATCAAGACTGCAAAACTTACCATGACAATGTTGCCGTAGAGATCCTTTCGGACATCGACATCACACTTCATGATGGAGTTGAAGGTGGTGACGTGGATGCCACCGCTCTCAAGACCAAGGACAGAAGGCTGGAACAGAGCCTCAGGAGCGCGGAATCGCTCGTTGCCAATGGTGATGACCTGACCGTCGGGAAGCTCGTAGGACTTCTCGAGGCTGGAGCTCTGGGCGGCGGTCTGGATCTCCTGCTCAAAGTCGAGGGCGACGTAGCAGAGCTTCTCCTTGATGTCACGGACGATTTCTCGCTCGGCAGTGGTGGAGAAGGTGTAACCGCGCTCAGCAAGAATCTTCATGAGGTAGTCGGTAAGATCACGGCCAGCCATGTCGACACGGGCAATGGCGTGGGGGAGAGCGAAACCCTCGTAGATGGGGACAACGTGGGTGACACCATCACCAGAGTCCAGGACGATACCGGTGGTACGTCCAGAGGCGTACAGGGAGAGGACGGCCTGGATGGAGACGTAGAAGGCGGGGGCGTTGAAGGTCTCGAAGACGATCTGGGTCATCTTCTCACGGTTGGACTTGGGGTTGATGGGAGCCTCGGTGAGCAGGACGGGGTGCTCCTCGGGGGCGACACGCAGCTCGTTGTAGAAGGTGTGGTGCCAGATCTTCTCCATGTCGTCCCAGTTGGTGACAACACCGTGCTCAATGGGGTATCGCAGGGTCAGGATACCACGCTTGGACTGAGCCTCATCACCAACGTACGAGTCCTTCTGGCCCATTCCGATCATGATACTGGAGCTCCGTCAGTCGCCGGCCACAGGAGGCGGCAGGAAGGCGTCGCAGAATCAAACTTACCCATGGTGACGGGGGCGACCGACAATGGATGCTGCATAGCGAGGTTAGCAGGGCCGTTTTGGCGTGGTGCACGCGCCCAAGGAATGCGATATCAGGCTTTTGGGCGTAGCACACTTGAGAAGTGGGGTACTCACGGAAAACAGCTCGGGGAGCATCATCACCGGCGAAACCGGCCTTGCACATACCCGAACTAGCATCGAGTCAGCCGTCGAGAACATTACAGGTGTCTTGAGAGGCGAGTCTCGATCCGCGAGGCCCTATCCATCGATCGTCGAGGCCGTTGTCGGGCATCGGACGATGCGGTGGCATTTGGGCCAGGGGGCGGAGAGGAGGCGGGGAGGTAGGCGAGAGGTCGGTGAGACAGGCGGGACACGCGGGGAGCTTACCCATTGTCGATGACGAGGGCGGCAACTTCTTCTGTACGGGAGAAACAAAGTCAGCGGCAGTCCAGAGATGGCCTCGGTGTTACTCGAGAGCAGGATTGAACGGGCGCGACGATGCAGCGGCGCGAACGTTGATGCGACGTACCCTCCATGGTTGTGGATTACGGTGTGTGTCTGGGAAAGCTGTCCAGAAACGGGATTAGCTCAGGCTCAAAAGAAGGGCTCAAAAGCAGGCAAAAAGAAAGAATAAAGCGAGTCAGTATGCTGCAAGATCGGAAGGCTTACGGAGAAGAAAAAGAGACGTTGATGAGAGGAGACGGAGGATCGGGGGTGTAGAAGAGTTGAGGAGAAGTAGTGGTTTGAATGGGAGAGGGAGGGAAGAGGATGGGACGGAGAATGAATGGGGGGAGGG
>JAJOOV010000260.1:0-40994 GCA_021730365.1 Fusarium tucumaniae | reverse complement strand
GCATATGCACATGCGAGTCCCGCAACTCCAACACAGCCCGAACCCGTTTCAGCATGCACCTCATTAATCGCAACCATATTAGGCTCTTGTGAGCTGGCCTTGACTTAGTCAGTCATCTGCCAATAACCCCCTCCCTTCATATCGATTCGGCCGTCGAATCAGCCGTCGAATCAATCCCTCTGCCTATACCAGATCTTCACACAAAACCGTCCTGGGCCGCTCAGCCAACCCAGGCGCTCACGACGTAGCCACATGGCCGACCTCCTACAGCCACACACTTCTTTCGTCCTTTTTGACTGTACCGACCGGACTCTTTCAGCTTCACTTCTTCGCGTGCGCCTTTCATCTGGACCTGCCTTGCGCCACTGCTTCATCTGCCTAAGAAGATCATCAGCAATCTCCTCTATATCCTCGGCAAAGCCGTCGGGATCTTTGCCAAAAAGAAGCGCCCACGTGACAAGATTGTTCACATGGCCCATGCAGCGAAAACGGCGCCATGCCCTATCGAGGTTGGAGCCAGAAGACGGGCCCTCAAGACATGTATCGTTTTTCGTCACGTTATTCGCAGTGAAAGTCGAAAGTGTCGTTTAAACTCGACCCACATGACGTAGTATGCTGCATTAGCCTGGCGCCATCTTACTCTTATCCCTGCTCGGTCTCTCACGCAGTGACGATCCGTCCACACTCAACATGGAGCCAGGACGTCTAGATTGTCATTGCCCTGGGTAGTTTGGCCTTCAGCGACACCGGCCCTTGGCAAGGTATCTCCCCTTCGCTTGCCTCCAAGAAAGAGAACAGGCTCACCTTGGACAACAATCGTTTGGGATTTCTTTCCCGGTATGGCCACGACGTTGTCGACAGGTATCATATTTTATCATGCCACGGGGATTCGGATCTGATGCTAATTGATTGCTCTTCACAGATTTCGGTTAGTGTTGCATTTGCGAGCTATTCAGATCCTGCCCCTGGCGGTCTTGTGACAGGTTCTTTTTTTTACTCTAACCGTGCGCAAATAGAATGACGTCTCCAAAGTCTGAATTAATCCTACGAGGACCCCGTGCAGAAAGATTATTGACATTATCACAGACACGGAATATCCCAGAGCTGCCGACCGCGGCGGCTAAGACGGGGATGGTAAGAACTAGTGGCTCTCATGGAAGAGCTGCGAGAGGCCATTAACACGAGCGGTCGCGACTCCATTGTCACATTTAATACGCCATATTTATATTAGTGCCGTTACTATTTCTATATAAGGACATCGATGCCTATGTCGATTGGATTAACCTTATGTCCTATGACTCCCGACAGGGACAGTGAGAACACTGTCGGAAAGCAAGTTTTGTCGCATACTAACCTGCCTGAAATCGACTGTGCTTTGGACCTGGCAAGTGTCACTGGAACACTTAGTATCTATCTGGCACCTTTGACTGGCACACAAGCCTCTTGCAGTTCTTGCGCGTTGGCGTTGAGTCTTCTGGCATCGTACTCAGCTTGGCTTCTGTAATCAATGCTTTGAGTGCGAAGGCCCTTTGTGCTAGAAACCCGGCTGTGGCTTCAAGGATCCTGGCTACTCCGGCAGCTGATCTGATACGGCTGAAATTCCTCATATGTCGGTAAGTAAGCATGGAACCATGCCATTGACAAAAGGAACCGTATCTCTCACCACTTCCTGGCCAATAGAGAACATGGAATACTGGACGAAACCGGCAGAACTTCCTACCGGCATTTTGACGAGGCTGCCGCTGCCCGATATCGTACGTGGTCTACAATAGCCACTTCCGGATCTCGTGAGTTCAAGAATAGGCGAAACAGATGCATCATCTTGGCGCATTAGCCTTTTGCAGATCAAGTCGTGCCATTCGTCGACATGCCCAGAGCTGCTGCGTCAGAGGTCCTTGACTTCGCCTTCGATATGAACCTGCACCGCACACAACGGGAGTCAGGGAAACATAAGGTAAGGTCTGCATCGACTACTCCGGGGCCGGAGGCTACCCTAACGCCACTGTCGACTCTCCGGGCACCCAACCGGGTGATTCTTTGTGCCGCAGGGATTCTTAGTTGAGCGCTGGACCGATTGACGAGACATGTACAAAAATGCCGAAATGCACAAGAGCGTAGGTGAAAGTACCTTGACGAAGTTGAGACTCCCCTCTTCGGGATATAGTGGGACTACGAACTTGGCTTTTGAGCCCATGTTAAAGGTAAATTCAGAACCGAAGTCACCTATAGCTTCTCCATGATTTTAAGTCGTAAGCCCCATGGCGCAGCCTGTCTGCTCGCTCTTGTGCAAACATGAATGGGATCTAGTAGGACAACACAGGCCTTAATGGACAACGTGTTTAAAGTTGAAGAAGCCAACAGCTGGCTTAAAGTAGAGGGAGAATGTGAGCTGACCTCTTCTATCGGAGGCCTCGGCGAGGTTGACTTTGACAACGCCAATAGGGGCAACCCAGAAGATAAACTGGGCACCAGGAATGCCGAGCGTGAGGACAACAAGGTTTCCATGGATAACGATCACGTCATCTACAACTCCAGGGGCGACGGTGGCAGGTTTGCGCTGAGCACTTACTTCAAATCCGGTCTCACGGTCAACCCAGGCTTGTTCGCTGCCCTTCGCCTGTTCGAGGTTCCCATTTTCGATAGAAGTGCTCTGTTAAGCTATTGTGGTATAGAGAAGGTTCGCTGAATGGAACAGAAGTTGATGAACTACAGCGGGTTCACGGAATGGGCCTTCTTTCCCTCCTCAGACCTTGCCCCTGCGGCGTGCTTGAACATTACCGTTACCGTAGGTCCCTCCCAGCCTCGTTCAGCTTGCTTCATTAGCTCCCACTTAACCAAGCCCCATCGTCCCTGGACTTGACCGGTGGTCGTCGATTCCTCATCCCCCGATCCCGCTTGCGGATGAACACATCTTGATCATCGTCATCATCATCGTCGTCGTCCATGCGGCCGCGAGACATGGAATTTCCCCCAAACTCACCGCTGTGCCCGATATCTTCTAAACTGTCGCCAATGTCCATGGCCTGCGGCCTTTGCAAGCCAAGTGCCCTCCCCAGCGGTTGTGTCACTTCCGGTGTCTCAGTACGAGGCCGATCTGGTGTCATGGCAACTGATTGCTCGGGCATCGAGGCGGGAGCGGGCTTGGGCGCCCTGTGTGGATACCTTCTATGCCTTCCACTGCCGGGTCTGGCTCCACCCCGTTTTCCCCGTGTCTTGGGCTCACCTCGAGACTTGTCCATATGCTCGGCCATTGCTGACTTTAGAGGCTGACGTGCTCGTTTTCGAAGCCTGTCCGAACCCTTCCCTAACGCAAAGTCCGAGTCAGTTGCTGACGGAGACCCGGCGCAAGACCCAGTCGCATCTGTTGCCGTTGGATGATACTCGTCCTCCTCAGAGTCATCCTGTACCTCTTGCTTCCGCTTTCGCGGTAGTTTCGGTATGAATTCGGGCGACTCGTACATTTCCGAGTCCTCGTCTTCAAGGTCTTGACGCAAGGCCTTCTTGCCCTTGCCAGAATTCTTTATGTCAGACTTGGGAGCTTTTCTTGCTACTCCCTGTCCATTATCGGCGCGGTTTGGACGGCGTGTCCGCTTCTTGGCCTCGTCAGACATCTCTCCCGCCTTATGGTCGAGCAGCTTCTTGGTCAGATTGGGGAAGTTCTCGCCATAGTTGAAGAAGAGTTCCTCGCCAGCCTGAATGTCACGCGTCGCAGTGAATTTGATCCGGTATTCGCCATTGACGTAAAGAATTCGAGGCGTAATGTTGCAGCCACGCTTGTCGCCGTCTGACTTCTCCGACGCATGGTTGATATAGCGGCTCAGGTTGCCATATATAGCCGCGTCCACCCAAATGCCTTCATTTTCGAGAAGCGTGAAGACGTATGAGATGTTGGATTCTTCATCGAATACATCACCGCGTCTGGCCTCTCTCCGGACGCCTTCGTCATGGGTGATGAGTTCTCCGACATACTCGATGATGAAATCACCCTGTGCGATAAATTCAGCTGCGAAAAGCCCGTAGCCAACTCCCTCTAGCTGGCTTTGGCCTAACGCGAGAGCCCTGGTAAGACCACGCTGTAAAGAACAGTTCTGGCAGCCAGTCGCGTGGAGGAGTTCATCTTCGGCATTTTCAGGATCAGCCCTCTCCAGAACACCACAGGTACCGCAGAGATCCGGATCGCACTCGCGGTTCAGCTGCACACAAACACATGGTCTATCCTTTTGTTTCGAAAGACAAGTTTTGCCTTGCGAATGGCAGGCGCAGCCAGTGAATTTGTACGCGCAATTCTCCACCGTGCATCCGCAGTACTTCTCACATAAATATCCGTACTGGACGCAAATGCAATTTTCCAGGGTACATGGTCCTTCGTGAGAGCAGGGCTCAATCAGCTCACGCTGTTGATGCTCCTGGCTGCGTGTGCGATTTTCCCAGTCGCCAATGAGCGTCTTTTTGAAGCGACCATACCATGAAACCGTCCTAATTGGCGTCTTCCTGACTGGCTCAGGCGGAGGCAATCTGATACCGAGGTGTTCATACTCGTGGAAAACATCGCGACAGTCGCGCTCGAGAAGGTGGGCCACAATGCAGAAGGGATCTGTTTTGACGCGACTGTGGTCGGCTGTCGCAACCGTGGATCGCATAGCGATGTGCTCTTCCGGCGTCCAAGGCCGCTGCGCAGAGTTTACCGCGGAAGTGGTCGATGTTTGGTAGCAGTTACGTTTGCAGGGGTTAAGAGGATGCCCGTTGGCGATGTTGGCCCTGTCGGACAGAATGCGTCTTCTTCGCTTGAGGGTATCTGAGAGGCGAGGAAGCATCGAAAGGTTTCGTTTGCAGTTGGAAGCATCATACTCTCCATGCTCGCAGGAATGACTGAAGCAGATGAGACAGCCAAGAATACAATAAGTTCCCAGATGGAATTCGGCAGCCTCGAATTCGTCCTCGTATTGAGAGTCAGAGCCATCCTTGGCCGTCTGTTTGGTATCCATGATGCTGTCGACAGACTCATCGAGTAAGAGGACGTCTCGGAGCGCAATCTGCTTCGTCGAAGGCTGGTTTTGGTGGAATACACGATAAAATGCTTCCGTGAACATTTCGGAAGCCCTGCTGGCCTCGGGGTAGGTAGTGGACTCGGCTAGGCGATGGGAATTGAGGATGTCGGACTTCTGTCGGGGAGTGATTGCATCATCGAGTGCGCGACTTGCCATGTACCGGATCAGGGTTGATTTATCGCAACCGGGAAGCCTGAGCCTGTCCAGCCAGTTTTCAAGGTAGAGCGAGACAGTCGAGGCGAATTCCGAGCGGACAGTTACGCGCACTTTTTCCTCGCGACTCATTGGCTTAAATCCGGATTTGCGGTCAATGTCCTCCAGCTCCTGCAACCAAACGTTGTACTTTGACTCCTCAGAACTCTCAAGGTCCCTCAGGTGGGGAACAAATGTCAGCATCGTATTTGGAGTGAGGATGCTCTTTTTGATTTCCACGTGGTGAAAACGATACCGGGGAACGCGCTCTTCGTCGGTCTGGATGCGCATAACCTCATAGCGATCCTCACGTTTCTTGTTCTTGGGGTTGAAGTGTTCCTGTTTTTTGATGTTAGTATCGATTTTATCAAAGTATATGGGGCCGACTACTTTGAATTTGATTCTCATCGTTTCAGCCTCGTCGCTTGACGCAGGTTTGCTGCTGAGGTCGGCAAAGAGATCGTTGCCAGTGAGAACACGGCGCTCCGTAGCCTTAGTGGATTCGATGATGCAGGACGTCATGCGTGCATGCCCGTCTTTGATATCTTGGCGAAATGAGGTTAAAGCTTGAACGATGCGAGAGATATCCCATTCCGGCTTTCGCAGGGTTTGATACTTGGGGCTTATAGCTTTGGCATTTTTAGTTGCTTTGGGGGAATGATACTCCAAAGTCGGCGTCACCTGTCGATGCCCCAGGTTGGGGGATCGCACGCCAGATAACCTCGGCATGTCTTGGGGATCATCCCATTCATCATTTGACGCGGTTGCCTTTTGCGCTGGCCTAAACGTCGGTTGCGACGGGTGAGGTGGCTCAAATGAATGAAAGCTGGATTGGCCTTGGCCAGGTCGTTTCTGAGGCGGACTGACGGGCGCGCAGCCGGTATCACTAGCGGGGCTGTGCAGAACAAATCGGGCATTAGTCGTCTCGAAACGAGCCGGCTGTGGCGATGGTGATCGTCGTGGAAGAGGAGAATTATCCCCAGGATTGCTTGGATCGTCCAGGGTCATGTTGATTACCTTGAGTTGTGTGGGAGGATGAGGAGGACCAGGAGCAGGAACTGCACCCGGAATTGGGCCTGGAGCCATGGTTGCGACTAACTTTGTCAAAGTTTTCTAGGATTGTCCCTCTCCTTCAGTCACGGCTGCCTGCACCATTCCGCAATGAAAACGGTCTCGTGCTAGATGATAAAGTGAAAGGAAGGGCGACGCAGACTGCGAGTTTGCCCTGTCAGTCGGAAGGAGGTTTGCCTGGGTTGGGTCCTGAGAACCTGAATGAAAGGCGCGCGTGGCCAACAGAAGGCACAGGTCCTGGAAAAGCGAGCAGGCGCGGTTAAAGGCACAAGTGAACCCACTGATCCAGTGAATGTTTCGCAAATAATCCCTCGTGCGACGAGCCAACGATGCCGGCCAATCTAGTTTGCGCGTCAGACTTTTGTTAGGTTGCCTGTGAGGCTCGAGATGAAAGTGGCGATGATTGATTGTCCAGCGGGTGTTGAGAGTCTGCAGGGCTGGACAGGGAACGCGTTCACCAACAGAGCTTAGCGCGTCTCACCGGCCACACCTACGGAGGCCGATAGGGAACACTGTTGCAAAACTCCCCTGTCAGCTGTCTTTAGGGCCCCTTCCCACTATTAACCCAGATATCACCCCACACCTTATTTGTCCAGATACTTAGGCATGACTAGCAGAGCAGGTACTGCGGACCAGCAGCGGGACCGCGCGACGTTCTAGAACCTCGATCTACACATTATTGTCTAAGTAGTTTAGTTCTTTCAAGCAATTCTTAGCGAGCGATACGGTATTGTAATGTCACATTTGACGAGGGATTTTGACTGTGCGTTGAAGCTCTTGATTTCTAACTGAATGAGTGACTGAAGTTGGTCTGTTTTATCCTTCCTTGGATAGGGTCGTATTCGTCAGCTATGACGAAGTGTTCCTCACGATCTGTTTCATCCAAGTTTTGATCCTTCTTGGTCATACAGCCCGTGTGTCAGAGCGGCCTTGGTGATACGATGTGACATGTAATCAACCTGATTTTCATTGGCTGTGGTTGTAAGTCGAACGGCGCTGTGCCGGATGATAATCACTTTGTCCGGCTTCAAAAGCTGTGGACGTGTATATGCTAGCGTCCCCATTTCTATAGCCTCAAATTTCAATTCAGAGACTCGCATTGCGAACCCCATTTGAGCAGCAGGTACTGTCCTTGCATAAGCGATTTTCGCTCCAGGTGCCAACATCTATGTGTGAGCACACAGCGTGATAAGCCAGCAGCGGCTTAGCGCGGTGTTCCCAGGCTGGTCATCAATTCAATTCCATCAATTTCGCCTTCGCGTGGCGTTGCGTCGACAGCTTCCTCAGCATTTAGCCCGTGGAGTTGAACCACGGCATCTCCAAATGGAACTGATGGTGTTGAATTGAAGAGGTTGAACCACATACCCGCGCCGAAATCCCCAACGCTTAACCCCCCAGCGTCTCAGTTATCCTCCTCTGTCTCCCATATAATGCTATTCCCAACCTCTCCTGACACATCAATTAACGCATCCACCGCGTCGATTAGGCCATTCCGCACCCACGACCTTAGTGTCTGTGTTATCCCTATCGTGCTGGCTTCCAATCGAGTCCGCAGCGGTGAGACCATTTACCCAGCAACACTAAACAAACGCTCGCACTCTGCGGACATGGGCGGCACCGACAGCAAGTCGAGAGCCATTCGTGACAGCCGAGGGTAATCTTTCTGTCTCTCCCACCAATATTGGATGGGATCCGTGACAAGAGAGTCGTTCTTAGCGTCAGGACTCGACGGTCAGTGGTCATATTCGTCATGGCCTGCGTTCAATGAACTTTCCAAAGAACATCTGCCTGCCAGAGACGACGTCCTGTGGGCTCGGTGTCTTTCGAGCGCACTCATTGCCTTTAAACGCTTGAACGGAGGTTCTTCATCCGAATTCGAAAGAGTCGGTAGTGATTTGTACTCTTCGTCCCACAGTGTCCTCACCATTCTTTTTGCCTCCTGAAGTCATGGCAGCTGTACTTTGCCAGTCCACGTATTCTCGAAACCCCCCCAACGCGATGCTGGATTCAAAATCGCTGAAGCATAGTACGCTGGCGTCTCGTCCAGCTTCGTATAGTACTCGTTCAACTTGCCCCAACCCAGGTTAATGTTAATCTTGAAGTGTTCGGGATCCGGGTAGTTCTCTGCTGTTGCTTTCCACTCAACGGCTCCGCCTCCGGATGTTCCACCGCCGACGCCGCACCACTGTTCCCAACTTCATCCGAGTGTACCGCCCCAGGGATACATGGAAGAATATGACAGCTCACTCCTGCGTCGATAAGTTCAAAAACTCTATAATCTCGAGTGATAGTCGCGCCTAAATTTCGGTCAATTTATCCAAGCTTTGGTCGTAGTGCTGGAACATTCTTGTAACAAGCGTTGACGTCTGGCTTATGCTGGTGGTATCTGCATGACCCTTGCACAAGACCATACGATTGCGGCTGCTGTCTCTTATCGAGAAGAGACACAGCAATATCGAGCAGGAATTCCTTGGGAAGATCCTCTTGAATCGCCCAGTCCGTCAACCAATCGCCATGTCCGTAGAATGTGTACATATCCACAAGGAACAGCCTGGCTTTGGATGATCCGGACGTGTTTTCGTAGATTAAGCGAATGGCTGGGCCGACTGGATACCACCTCCTGCCGTCCGCCGCTTTCGAAGCCGTCTTGTCTATCATTGCATCCATGACAGCGTCTTGAAAGCTGCCGTCCTGCAACATGCCCCCCAGTATGAAAGCGTTCGCCAGCTGCATATACTCGGCATTTCCAGCAAGCCGTGGTTCGTCGATCTGCACGGGAAGTGTATGATAATACAGCCAGTGTAGGTAGGCGTTGAACACGTCTGGACTATCGCTCTCCAGCCGGACCAGTCGTTCTTCGGACTCTTTCCAGCCGCCCTGTACCGCCCTTTTGAAGAAATCGGATGATGAGCAGATCAGGTTCTCGTGCACGCTAAATGTGACCGAAGGTGACGATCCTACAACGACTTCGATAGATCGGCCATGGAGGCTGAAAGAATCAGAAAGTGCTCATCTCATTTTGGCGTGGAAGACTTACTTTATTGCTTGTTCTTTACTAATTCTCATGCCACTTCTTTTTCAATTCTTGAGTAAATTGTTGTTTTAGGGAATGGTACGGGAGGCAGCGTGATATGAAAAGAGTTTTATTGAGTAGTAGCGTTTCACGATCCAACAAGTCGGGAACTTTTTACTAAATACCAACCCCTAGTGCTGGGAACAGAGACCGAAGTTTGTGTAAAGTTTGCTACAAATTGTGGTAGCCGTGTTGAAGTATAAATCTCAACAGTCTTCTGGGGGTAATCCCATTTTTGTTTTAACAAGCCGAGTAATGCCTAGTGTCTTCTTCATAGCTTCATAGTGAGGTAATTGTGCCACACTTCTGATTCCCAACCATTCACCGACCAGTAGTGGCAGCTTGTTGACGACAAGAGGCAGCTAACCTTCAACGCCAGTAACTTACTGTACTACGGTACTCCGATTACGGCTGCGAGCATTTGTGACGTGCTACCTGGACGAATGTCTTATCTTATCACATCTTATCATATCAGGTCTTATCTTATCGAGAGAACAGGGGTACCGTGCTGTTTAACAGGGATAGCGTTCCATTTAAATCCGATGCGTACTAGCTCCTAGAAATCGACAAGGGTATTATTCGTCCTAGACGAGATCTTATTGGCTGAGTCTGCCCGAACACAAGCGAAATCCGACAGCCTAAACCCATCATTGATCCCGATCCTTACTTGCATTATGGATATTGCTTTAAACTTCATTAAGTGATACCTAGAGCTTAAGATATATTTTTTTCGGAAATATAACTACTAAAGAGCTAAGTGCGAATATTCGCTGGCAGTTGTGATCATTTGCTTGGGATTGGCCCGATATGGATACTACTGAGATGGGAGTGGAGGGCGAGACGGAGAGGATTCGGAACTGGTATGGCTGGCGTTGTTGAGTTTTGCCTGCCCAAGGGGACGGAGTGTTGGGCATGGTAGCGATGAGAATAGTTTTCGGCACAATTGTTAATTAGAGAACACTTGCCTTCCAACGGTGTTGAACGGCGTTTTGAATATAGAGGCAAACAAGGCATTTTCAAACATGTCATTGATGGCCGAGAAGGTCTTTGTTGAGAAGCGTCATGACAATCGCCAACACAGTTTTCAACACAATGACAAAGTACGCCCCTCGTAAAACACCATCAACATGATCCTGCCATGTCTGGAATGCCTAAGTACATGCCCCATATATCTAATGTACCTCATTTAACCCAGTCATATGTCGGTCCTGTACAGTAGGCTCACTCAACAACAAGCTTCGCACTGCACTCTGCCAACTCTTTGCCGAGAGACGGATTAGCCCGAGCCGCCAACAACAAAGAGATGTGTAGGCCGGCGCTCATGCAGATGGAAGCACAGGTATCGCCCTCCTCAGTCACGTGCCATCGTCCGCACTGTGTCGTGGTATCTCGAGCAGCCGTCGCGTTGTTTGGGGGGTTTACTGGGAACGCCGTGTAGTCGCTGCTATGATGCGGAGTGACAGTGTCGTCCCCGGCTCCGAATTGAGGCACCTCTCCCTCTTGAAGTTCTGCGCAGAGGATCCAGCCAAAAGAATTTCCGCCAGAGTTTAGGCCTGTCACTGAACTTATCGAAGTCCAGTAGGTAGTGCATGGTGTTGGAAATCAGTCTGAAAGCTGTGTAGAGCTCTACAGTCAAATCGCCACATATTCAAATGTCGACATCAAAGCTGCGTTTGTGGCTCCGAAGTGGCGGTCAAATGTCGGCACCGTCATGGTCGCGCACAATAACAGAAAACCGTCGATGTGGCACCATTTAGAGACTGAGGATGTTTTTGACTGCATTCTGAGCCTGTTTGGAGAATTTGAAAATATGCTCAGAAGTCTGTATAACAGACGGGCCTTCAAAGAGCGGTGGAGAGATTGGGAGGAAATAAGTTATGGCTGGCATAGGGAAGCGGGACGAATCTGGATGGTTGGTGGGCCATTAGGTTGCCATATAAGATGTAGGGAGGTGTATTTCCCCCAGGACATGTGTCATTGATAATAGGAACTTTGTGTCTCGCCGTCGTGTAATGTTTTAGATGGCATTCCAGACTCTAAGTTGGTGCGGCACTCCTGGCGCACGTAAGCTCCGGTGCTGTCATCTTGTAGTGTGTACATCTTACGCTGCTAAAGAGATTTCTTAGCTTCCAGCAAAGTTAGTGCTACCTCTTTCTTTTACTAGATAGCACGAGACATACATCCAACAATAACACTTCACAGTTGTGACATCATCATGATGCATGCCCCCGCTTAAGCTGTAAAAGTGGCCAAACTCAGACCCCGCGGAAGATGGAACATGATATTTGCCGAGCCATCCCCTCCCTCCGAGCCCCGCATGCCTGATATCTCGCTTAGTTGCGTATGCTGAGGACAAGGCTATATCTGGATGGGTGTCGCTGCGATCAGAAGCAATCCCAGGATAATCCCCACTTCCACCAGCCAGATCCCATCCTTCTACCAACACCCTTCTTCCTTGCATGCCATCAACCATCGCTTTAAAGCGAATTCGGCAATATGCGGCTCATGACACCCCAAAGAGCGCTTACGGCATGCTTTATTCGTATGCCTCGAGGAAAAGTCAACGCCTCCACTTCTCTTCAAGTCCGAATGATCGCAGATCGGACATCCGCAGAGCCGGCGTCTGGAAAACCAGCAGCCTCGGACAAGTCAGCTCCCCTCTCACAGAAGCATAATCCACAGCCGACCGAATCCGAGGCAGATGTGGCTGCGGATCGGTCGCGCAATGACCCTATTCACCGGCAGAACCCTACTGAGAGCCAGGAGGACGTCATCGCAGACCGCTCGCCCGATAACCCACTATCGAAAGCTTTCACATCTACTGTTGGTGGTAAGGTGGTTGGGAGTGAATCATCGCGACTTGGAAGATAGGCGTGCGGTTTATCTGTTTGGTAGCAGGCAGACTGCTCTAACTTGAGCAGCAATAACATCAATTGAAATACATATCAGACCCTACTTGCAAGTCATTCCTTACCGTTTGATATATCAGCAGTGCATGCGCTGCCTTGCGAGAATGGCATACACAACCCGGTAGAACTGGTTCGTCATGATCCGGCTGGGGGCTTATGGCCGAGGCTTTGCTCACCATGGCGATGGGTAACCTGCTCGTGGCCGGGGCGTCTCTTGACCCCTGAAAAAGGAGAGGAAAAGCTTTGAACGGCATTGTCATCGTGTCTGCTTACCAAAGTTGATACAATGCCATCTACTAGCTGCGGCGGGCTAGGATATCATCTGATGTAACTTAGTGACCGAACTTCCAATGTAAATAGCACCCATGCCAACCAAGATTTGCCATCCGACAAGGACACTCACAATACCTCATTTCCAGAAGTGGTGGAACGTGTTAGGTAAAAGCACCTACAATGCTTCAGATTTGCATGATGGAAACTGCTAAACATGACTTGATAATGCCCCCCCAGGCCGGAATTAGGGGCAGGTTTCTATTGCCAGAGTCGATGGGTGCAATGAACTTTAAGACCTGGTGGTATATAGCAGCTTTTTAGAGTAGTAACTCCTGTCACCGCTATATAGTTAAATGAAGTCTATCTTTCCCTAACTTATTATAACCCTCGCGAAGCAATATGCTACCCTACTCCGTATACCTAGCTCGACTACATAGCTGAATTCTCAATGGAGCGCTTTGCCCGTACCAACCTAACTGCCCCGTCCTCAATTTACCGCGATACATATGCCTGTGGCTAGTTGATTTACTCTCGCACCCCAGACGACTTGAGTGTCTGAGGACGCTCATGATTGTAAGGGCTCTGCAGGTGTTTTATCTGACCTGCGCCAAGTGTTGCAAAAGGTCGGTCAAGACATGACGCTATATAGTTTGTTTGTGATTGGGTGCATCGGGATGCCCCTATCTAGGTCACATCCTCGCTTGTATGTTATATTATTACACACTATCCTCCCTTGCTAATGGTTGCATCAGTGATTTATGATTGAATATAAATCGCTGCCCTACTTGAAGTCGCCTCGTCGCTCCTTGATTGAGTCTATTTTGCCCCATCTGGAATCGTATTGTGTCTCCGTGGTTGTAACCCTGTAGAAACGCGCGACCAAAGTTGATGCATCCGCAACTTTTAACTTTATCAGAACGGCCACACGGCTCCGGTCTACCTGCTTTCAAACCACGTCTCTGTCTGGCTCCTCGACATTGGCAAGCCATCCGCCCGGAATCTCTCAGTGATTTGGCAAGACGTCAGGGAAGCGGACGATCTGCCACACTTAGCCTTTTCATGGACGCATCGGTTAAGATGATTATGTAGATCTTTAGGACAAAAGTCGCGATTCCACGCAAGAGGCTAAAGTATGATAAACAGTGTGCATGAGACCTCCACCTGACTGCATCTGTCAGCATTTCAAGCTTCAGTATTTATTTTCCGTATCTCGGCCGGCATGACAGCACTATTCCATAAGCTAAGGCGGCCACAGCTGCTACAACGAAGCACACATGAGTGATCGATTTCGACTTCGTGATACCAAACATTGTAATTAGGGAATCACACGAGAAAAGTTACTCCTGAATACTTGTTGTATTCTAAGCCTAGTAAAAGGCAAGAATACTGTACAGCAAATTGACTGAGAGCGAAAGTCGGACGCGGGAGTTGCATTAAAGCCAGGTTGCTTTGCAACTCTTATCACACCCCAAAGCAGTCATTATTGAGGGCAAGAGCTTATGAATGGCAGTATGACATCATGAAAATAGTTGAGTCTTTTCCAAGTTACCCAGACTCCAATTTGTTAGAAACACTACATGGTCAAATGAACATGAGTAGGGCCAAATCATTGACGAGAAGAGCCCCAGTGTTACACATGGTGGGATGCATTTTGTGAGAGGCGGACCGAACACCGCTTCACCTCAAGGAATTAGAAAGGGCCTGTGGGTATTGACAAGCCAATAATAGGTGATTTAACTCGCTTATCCGTAATAGATATGCAGTAAACCCGCGATTCAGCCCTTAGGATGTGTATTAATCACCGGGTCTATGCGAGAGTGCCGTGATGCGGTGCAAGCCTATCGCACCCACAGAGCGTTTACAATTTCTAAAGGTAATACTGTGGCTTACTTCAGAGTCATTTGCCGGAGGGTGGCAAACGGGGCTAGTCGCCTCAGCCGAGATATTAGCCGGCATTGTCTTCCTCGGAATGACTGTGGAGCACGGCTGTTTATGCGGTACTGTCTCCGCAGTATAATAGCTGTGACGAACAGCTATTTTACACCAACCGAGCATACGAAAGAGGATAATAAGAGCCTTGTTCTTCTTCAAAGGAAAGTGGCTGAAGAGCCGGTTTTATCAGCCACCGAGCGCCCCACAATAGGGGCTGTGCTTGACCAATCAGAGGGCGAGGCGTCAGGCAACATTGGATCTCCCCCAACATCCAATATTAGCCTCCCAGTCATCTACCGCGGGCCAGTTGGCTCCTGTCGGCTGCCGAACCTATCGTATCGTGCTTCATGTGTTATTTCATGCCCTACCACACTTCCCAAAGAAGTTCTCAGCCTACTGTACAATGACTATTGGAACTGTAATCGCGAACGCGCTGTTATGATCTGAGCCCCACTTGTCCATTTCGTTGGTCCAGCCTCACTACACTGACCGCCGCTCGGGCCTCCCTCAAACGTACCACGGGCCGATCAAGCGCCCTCGCAATTCCCCAGTACGCCACCTAAGCTCGACCAAGGCAACGTGCAGTTCGCACGGTAAAGTGCATGGCTGTTTTGGTGTTGCTGCAGGTTTAAACATTAGGCAGCAATAGGTCAATGCATTTCCAACAGCGTTGACGGAGAAAATACCATATCTTTCCGGTTTTATCCGCCTTGGCTGCTACCGGTAGACAACCAACTCCTAGGTCTTCGTATTATGTGACGCAAGATAGCGAGGCTGGCCACAACCAATATCTCTTTGAGTGCGCTAAGACTGCAACCTCGTACCGAGCAGGGGTCTGGTCCAATAAGGAGCCGCCAGATGAGGGGTACTTGATTGCGCACCTATTTTCTATGGTGATAGAAGTCCCAACAATTCCGGTTGTTACAAATCGCAACATCACATTCCTGACAGCCGTATCTCGTCTGCGGAGGCCTTTGGTTGCCGCTGGAGCCGGCCAACAGCTTCCTCTTACTCCTTGACCTGATATCTCCACAACGGATGCCCTGACACGCAAGGCAAGGGCTGCATTTCCCTCTTTTGACGTGATTATGCTGGTCAAAGGCGGTCTTTTCGTCGCCAACAGTGAATCTCTTCCTTGACTGACTGTCTTGGTGATAAGTCAGAATGAGGTCGTCAATAAGGCGGCTGCGCCACTCATTTTGAGACCTTATTTTCTTCCATTGCGGCTGCCCGTGAAGCTGAAGAAGGTAGCTGTTAATAAGAGCTATATCGAGAAGGAAGGTCCAAGCCAAAGCTTGCCAAGGGCCGCGACGAATTGAGTGACTATAGCCTCGTGATGCCCTTAATTGGTCACCTCGATCCACGTGGTTCATCTCGTCATTGTACGTAGCGGCGATAGAAGGAATCTCAAAGGTCTTGATAGCTTCGTCACCGAAAAAACGCTGTATTGGCCGTGCCCGGGCTTGCTCTGTATTTGGCCTCTTCCTCTTCCGTACGACGCGTTCGTGACCCTTGAATACGGTCGTGAGGAAAAGAACGAGGGCATTATCCTTCCACGCGATTTGGTTGACCTGGGGAAGAAGTAGTCAAATTAGTAGGGTTTTCTCATAGTAATATGACTTGGCATACTACCTTATTATCAGTTGTTGGGGCACTTCTGAGCTCATTGAACTGAAGAAGCCTTCGGCCGGCAGTATCATCACCTTTGAGACTTGCAAAGGGGGCATATATACCGCAATTGCGACGAGCTGTGCCTGTGGCCCCGTGGCCGTGTGTTCGAAGGCATCGAAAGAGGTTAGCTGACGAGAAGAGGTTGTCGATGAAGACGTGGTAGCTGGCCTTTGGCAGCTTATTGACTAAGGCAGGAACCACGCTTTGTGTCGGGTTGAGGGTCGTATAAAGTCGTCTTCTTCTTTCACTTCGAAGCCTCGTTGCCAGGCCAACGGGACCGAATCTCTTCTTTGGCTCGTGCCAAAGCCATCGCAAGAAGATCCCTTTTTGCGCCACAGCCCAGATCTTGAAGCCTACGGGGATAGGCTTATTGGGGATGCGTGTTGTCTGGTATGACCTCCCTGTGTAGCGGACCATACACTCATCCACAGCGATATTCGTGCCCGGGCGAAGTAAATTAGTTGATATATGTTGCATGTGCTGAGACCACTCGACAACGGCTGTGAATACCTTCGCAAGGCTGGCTTTGGCGGCGGCGTTGGTGATGTTGAAGGGGTTAAAAGGTCGAAGGTGCCGCTGAATTAGCTGGAACCGGTCATAGGTCATGTATTTGATGATGGAGTGGTCAGGGTGCTGATGCCCCGGCTTTGAAGTCTTCCAATGGTCTCGAACCCTAATTTCTGCGTGTATTCCTATGTACATCAGGATTGCAAGCCAGATATATACCTCTTCCGTGGTGATAGGCCTCCATCTGCGCAGCCGGGCGTTGGGGCCTAGATCTGGATTGCGAAGCAAGCCGGCAACCCAGTTATTGGTATATTCGACCCATTTGGCGACTAAGAAATTAGGCACAAATAGATGGAATAGCTCAAGAGGCGTCTGGGGCAGCTGTTGGACTTGCAATTCACGATAAGGCACCATCACGCGCTTGAAAGCGGTGCCGCACTTGTAGGCCGGCTTGAATACGGGTCGGCAGGTGAAATCAGCTGGCTGCTCGCAGCGGCGATTCTCTTCTGTAATTGATGTACTTGGATCAAGGGCATTGAGTGCCTCTTTAGGTACTGATTGAGAGCTCATGAAGGTCTTCAAAATGATTTGTATGGTGTTTTGGCTGTAAACGCTTCAAAGGCAGCTCCGCCGTACCCCTCATGTACCTACGTCATGACTAAGCCACTTTGGGCTCGGTACGAGGTTGCAGTCTTAGCGCACTCAAAGAGATGGCTGTGTCAAAGCGGTTCCACGAAGCTCAAGTGGCCGAGTCCTTATCGATAAGCTGCCCCATTTTTAGTGGCCTGCATGTGGTCGGGTAAGCTGTGGGGCCAGTCATTCAAGAGAACAACCCACCGCCCCCGCATGAGCAAATCAGTGGTCACAATTTTCCGCTCAGGCCGGGACACGGAAGAGAATTCGCGCTAACGTGAATCTGGCCATCTCTGGCGCATCCAAGAGCCACTGATGTGGCATTCACCTCGAGGATATTTTTAGATTACGGTATCTAGTCAGGGGTTCTTAATAAAAATATAAACTGCTTAAACGCGAAGTAAATTTGCTTGCACGGATTGGCCAGCCTACCCTGGCAATCGGGCTCCATCCGCATCCTAACCTTCCGCAGAGGCAATATCGTGGCCTGGAGGTGGCAGCGGCAGTCTTGGCTCGTTCAGAGAGGGGCAGAGTTATTTTGTCCATCCCAATCCAGCATGAATAACGTTGGCAGCTGTTCTGACAGGTGGGTGGCCGATCGGAGCCAATCTTTCCCCAACAAACAATCATGAAAAATTGACGCCAACGTGCGATAATGCAGGTCTGCCTATCTCCTTGAGTGCGTTAAGGCTTCGTGAGGGTCACGACAGGGGGTCCGGTCCAATTAAAATAGCGCAAATTAGAGGTACTTTAATCCCCACCTATTTTATATGGTGATAGAAGTCCCAACAATCTTGTGAGTTACAAATCGCAACATCACATTGCTTGCAGCCGTAAGATGACCTCTTCAGCCCCTTCCTTTTCGTATTGCCATTGACGCCGGCCAATGGCTTCCTCTTGCTTCGTGACCTAATTTGACCGCAGCGGAGTCCTTGACAAGCAAGGCAAGGGCTGTTTTTCCCTCTTTTGTCGCGTTCATGCAGCTCCATAGGCGTATTTTCCTCGCCAGCTCGAAATCGCTTCCTAGAATGACCAGTCCAATAAGCCGCAATAAGGTCATCTATAAGGCGGCCTCGCCAGTCACTTTGAGACCGTATTTTCTTCCACTTTGGCTGCCCATGGAGCTGAAGAAGATAGCTGTTGATGAGGGCTGTGTCAAGAAGGAAGGTCCAAGCTATAGCCTGCCAAGGGCCGCGACGAATTGAGTGACTGTAGCCTCGTGATGCCCTCAGTTGGTCACCACGGTCCACATGATTCATCTCATCGTTGTACGTAGCGGCGATAGAAGGGATCGCAAAGGCCTTGACGGCTTCGTCACCAAAAAAACGCTATATTGGCCGTGCGCGGGCTTGATCTGTACTTGGCCTCTTCCTCTTCCGTATGACAAGCTCGTCGCCTTTGGATACAGTAGATAAGAAGAGCACGAGGGCGTTATCCTTCCACGCGATTTGGTTGACCTAGGGAAGAGCAAGTCAAATTAGTAGGGGTTTTATAGGTAAATTTGACTTGGCTTGCTACCTTATTATCAACTGTTGGAGCCATTCTGACCTCATTGAACTGAAGGAGCCTCCGGCCGGCAGAATCATCGCCTTTGAGCTTCGCGAAGGGGGCGTAGATACCACAGTTGCGGCGGGCCGTGCCTGTGGCCCCGTGGCCGTACTGACGGAGGCTTCTAAAGAGGTCAGCAGACGAGAAGAGGTTATCAATGAAGACGTGATATTTGGCTTTTGGCAGCTTATTAATAAGGGCAATAACTATGCTTTGTGTCGGGTTGAGGCGTGTGGAAAGTCGCCTTCTTCTCTGAGATCGAAGCCGCGTTACGAGGCTAACTGGACCGTATCTCTTCTTCGGCTCGTGCCAAAGCCACCGCAAGAAGAGGCCTTTTTGCGCCGTGGCCCAGATCTTGAAGCCTACGGGGATAGGCTTATTTGGGACTCGTGTTGTCTGGTATGACCTTCCTGTATAGCGGATCATACACTCGTCCACAGCGATATTCGTGCCCGGCTTGAGGAATTCAGTTGACGCGTATTGTAGGTGCCGAGACCACTCGTCAACGGCGGCGAAGACCTTTGCAAGGCTAGCTTTGGCAGCCTCTTCGGCGAGGCTGAAGGGGTTGAAGAGCCGAAGGTGCCGATGAAGCAGTTGAAAGCGGTCAAAAGTCATGACTTTGAGGATTGAATGGTCGGAATCTTGGTGTCCTAGCCGGGAAGTCTTCCAATGGTCTCGGATTGCAATTTCCTTATGAATTCCTATATAAATTAGAAGCGCAAGCCATAGATATATCTCTGGCACGGTGGTTGGCTTCCAGCTGCGAATTCGAGCCCGTGGCTTCCAGCTGCGACTGCGAAGCAAATGGTCAACCCAGTCATTCGTATATTTAACCCATTTAGCGACTAGGAAATAAGGCACAAAGTGATGGAAGAGGTCAAGAGGCTTCTGGGGCAGCTCTTTGACCTCGAGGTCGCGATCGGGCACCATCACCGGGAGGAAATTGGTGCCGCAGCTAGGGGCCGGGTTGAATACAGGCCGGCAGGTGAAATCGGCTGGCTGCTCGCGGCGGCTATTCTCTTTCGTAATTATAATACTTGGATCAGAGGCACTCAGTGCCTGACTAGAGATTGATTGGGAGCTCATGAGTATCTTCAAAAAGATTTATATGGTGTTTTAGGTGGAAATAATTAATGGAGCACTATGCCGTACCCCTCTCGTACCTACGTCATGACTAAGGTCATGTGGGTCAAGTAACCTCACGAAGCCTTAACGCACTCAAGGAGATGCGGATGCCGCCAGAATGCCACCTCCCATTAACATCACCACCCAAACCTCCTCCACAGTTCGATCGGCGACCCCAGAGCCGGTATTCTGCACAACAGATATGTCCAGGGTGCCAGAAGAACATACCGGAGAAGCTACACCAGCAGTGCTACGCAAGACCATCGAGCAGGTACCATCCAGGACCACCTAATGCATAGCCCCACCTAATGCATCACTAAAATTTCGATCCTCCCATACAAAATCTAAATTTTCAACAACATCGCCTTCGCTCTGGAATGAAGTTACTCACAAACTAAGACATGTACTATTGCTTTTTCCGTGGAAATTTTATATCGGGTTGGTTTTTTCCCGTTCCGTGGCGTGGTGTCAGACAATTGGCTCCACAGGGATCATTGATGGCACCAGTCAATTGATGAGAACTATCTAAAGAACAAAAGAAATCGAACAGCCATGTATTCGGGCACAGCTATTTAAGTTCATGTCGTTAGGATTATGTGACAGGCCAGATGTGAAACCGGATAGTTACATCCGGTCACACGAATGTTATGCGACACAATGCGCACTCAGGAGATAGGTGTCAGGGAAGTCCAACTGGTAATCGTCGGCTGGAGCTCATTTTAATCGTCGGCTAACCCATGCTATGCAAGCGCTAAAAAATTTCCCATACAAAATTAATCGTCGACGACTCACCGACGCAAGGCATAGGTGTTAGGGGTAGGCGACAATTGGGAATAGAAGAGTAGGGACTCGCTGGCGCAAGGCATAATTGGTACAGTAGGGTCCTTGCTAAGTAATGATGCGTTATCGAGCCTAGATAGCCGTCGTGTGTGCGCATCAATCACTCTAACCTAATAGTAAGTCCTGATACGATGTAGAGAAAGAGATTGCTAGGATGGCATTGAAATGATGGTATTCCAAGATCTAGCTAAACCCCAACAACCGGGGGAAGACTAGTCCAACTAGATGCCAGAGTTAAATGAAAAACCCCTATCCTTCATCGAGGAGGTTGGCTTCCCTTGCGAACAGAACGAAACGCTTGTCAGAACTCTTGACCAGGCCGAGACCCGAATAATATGGCTTTTCGCTCTCTTCAATGTTTGTGCTTTGTTCGAATCCGATGAACGTGATGGCGGGATTGTTGGGCATGCTGTACCACACGTCAAGAGTGACGCGAATGATGGCGATCATGGACTCCTGGAGCGCTTGGAACATCTCCTTGATCTCGATCCTCCCAAGGTTGAGACTGACATTATGACGAAGCCATATCCTCAAGTCTCTCAGGGTGTGTTTGTTGGCGTCCCGGAGGTGTAGATGGAGGACGACGTTGAGAGGCTGCACGAATGTACTCGAGATTGGCCCGCAACTCCAGGTCTCATGAGGGAACGTGGGGGCTAGGAAGATTTGCCTCCGGTCTTCCTCATAGCTGTGGTGGTAGTAGGGTATAGTGCTGAGCTTGGCCGTGCCCTCCTCCCTGATGGCTGCGTTGGCCGTGAGGCAGCTGTAAAGCTGCGCAGTCGTCAAGACGTGCTGCTTCTTGACAGCCTCTTCTAGGATCTGGGCAAGAACTATTGAGAAATCATGCTGGCTCCTGGGTTGGTTCAAAGCAGAGGCCGAGATGAGCTCCTTTCCGCGGCCGATAGACCCTCCGACAGCACTAGAGCAGTCAAGAAGCATCAGAATGTCGGCTGCAGCTGGATCAATGATGTCGCGACGAACCTGATCGAAGTCGATGAGTGGCAGTGGATACGTATGACTAGTAGCCGGCCCCAGATAAAGATGGGTGGTACCCGTTATACCTACAACCGGCTCGCTGTGTCCGACATAATAGACGATAGCTAAGTCGTCCCGCCGAAGGCCTCTCATCAAGTGCTCAAGTTCTTCCTCTAAAATAATCTTTTCGTTGCCACCTGGCCGAAGGAGAAAGACATGTACATCATATCGATAGGAACTGAAAATGCACCGTATGCGAGCAGTTAAGCTTCTGATTTTGTCGTCTGCCTGATCCGCTGCCCAACCAAGGAGGAGAACTTTGACGGTGTCATACCGACGGCCGTTGTATTGTCCGTAGAAGTTGCTGCAGGCCTGATCGATGGTATGACGGAACTCGTCAACGGTCGTGTGGCGATCTCGAGGTCGCCAGGCGTCTGAAAGGTGGGTAACCCGGTGCTCCGGCGGGAAAGGATCGCTGGCTCCGTTGGATACCATCTTGAACCGACAAAACAAATAGATATCAGTGTCAGATAAGGGGCGCAGGGAAACTGAGGAGAAAGGAAACTAGACCAACCTTTGCATCTCTTCCGAGCCTTTATAGGAATGTTCAGGTGTCCCGAAGACACAATTTGACATCTGCAGCGTCAAAGTTAGAAGACGATGTTTTCACCGCTTGGGCCGTTTAGTGATAGCGTAGCCAGGGAAAAAGGTTTGAGGGAAGGCAAAAGGCCTTCTGGTGCCTAATAAGCTTTTTGCCAGGCATTCAGCCTGACATTGTAAATACCATATTAATAAACCAGCCCTCCTTACTGGTGAGGTTGTCTAATCTATTATCTGATCTCGATGGAGGATTTCCCTTTTGAACGGAAGCCTTTTTAGAGGCGATGCCGCCAGGGCGTCTTGCCTGAGCTCCCGTCTTGATCTGGCTGGTTTGATGTATCACCACCAGACGCGTCGTGCAGGACGAGATAGAACCGTTCGTGGAGCTCATCACCAGTGACGTCGCTAGCAACATCAAATGCGGCTTGAAGTGCCCCTTTGGATGATGCGGGATGATGCGGGATGCCGCGGAGCATTCTCTCCTTCCCAAAATGAACACCTGTCCTGACCACCAAACCTTTGAGGCTACGGCATATCCGATTCCTCCGTACCACAACCCTCACCTGATTAAGCTTTCTTCACGATCACACTTCGGAACATCCCGCGGCCATATGACAAGGTAGGTGGCAACTGGGTAACCTGCATGTGAAAAAACATGATATGACCGGTCACACAACAGTCTGCTTAGAATGGAGCGGTATCTCACTCATTTAACATCTAATATCCTCTTCCTCCCCCGTTCTTCCTTATCTAGTACATTGACGGGCACTTTTATTTGCTATAAGCATTGAACACGATTTAATCAAGAAGCACGACACTGACACTCGCGATGGCAACTAACGACCTCCCGGAGCTCCTTTACCACACCATCCTCACCGTAATCGACTACCACGAAGACCCTTCGGGTGCTACGCGCTCCGTCTATGTCCTCGGTTCGCACAGCACCCTCGAAGCCGCCAAAGCCTTCGCTACCTCAGCCCTTCAGGGACTCAACTATGAGCCAGAAGATTTACCGAGTACGCTGTGCGCTCATCCGAGCCGTGGGAACACGGGGATGGCGTCCTTGTCTTCGCCCGGGCGCCCGCGGGGCAGGTATTTCTCGTCGGAATCGACACCACCCTGAACAACGAGTCACTGCTGGCAAGCCCGGACGGCGCCGTAGTCCTCCCTCAGGGGAACGACCGGCTGCACTACGTGCTGCAGACGACAATCGACTACAATGTAGACCGCACGGGCTCCATGCAGTCGACCGAGATTCAGGGGACGTACATCCGCCGTGCCGATGCATGGACGGCTGCTCGCGAGTGCCTCGATCCGGAGCAGTTCGTTGAGTACGACGTGCGTGAGAGTGAGGAGATCGCCGACGAGTGGCCGTTTGGCGAGGACGTGGTCGCGCACGCCGTTGCGGAGACGGGACAGAATTGCGTTGTGGCAGTAAGGACTGTTCCCGGAGCACACAAGAGGCATGGGAAAAGGGTGAATTAGTGAGATAATTAACATGAATAAATCGAGTTGAAAGATGGGTCTTCATTGTATGCTAATAGAATGTAACTAGTAAGAATACTAACGTGGATAACAAATTGCTTTACTTAGCGATGTCTATTGGCTCAGTCGCACTGTCTTTGGGAACTGATACAACTTTCTGAAAAATCCTTACAAATAGGATGCTCCATTGTTACCTACTATCTGAGAGTTAGTTATGTATACTCCGTCCCGACCTACGCTAGTGGGAGAAGCTGAAGCTAAGGGAGAACTCATCGACGCTGGTCTCAGTGAGTCAGTACTTCGTATGATCGACGTGATTGTTCTCATATTTGGGCAGGCTTTAACTTAGGAGGGGACGTCCCAGCTCAACACCACCGGAGAAACCTCCGCGGCATTTTCATTGGTGGGCTTTGCTCCGACATCTCTGACCCCCCGTAGCCGCCGGAATCTTCCATCACTGTCCAGATGTTTCGGCCATTGCCAGCACTAGGTTAGTGGACGCATCACTATTACAGTATGGGTGGTCTTGGATTCGAGAAATACTCAATTTCCCGTTGGTCATGTGAGGTCTTAGCCTCACATGACCAACGAGTAAATACGGCATGGGGGCACAACCTGTCTGGCATTTTTTATGTCCGCGTGGTCACCAATCTCCGTTTTCGTGACAAGGCCACCCTTGGCGAACGCGAGACCGGCGCATTCGAACTTCAAGTTGTCAGACAGTACGTGTATTCGGTCCATTGATCCCAAATCAGTGTATTCGTGTTGTGTTGTTCAGTGTCTGCCCCTGAATGATCTACTGTTTCTATGCCTGAGGTACCATGGAAAACGGGCGTCCAGCGCCAACGGTTTTTCCCTTCCAGAGCTGCCAGCGGATGGTTTGGAATCTTCCATCATGTTCCTGCGCAGTCATTCTCTGTTTCTTGGCGATCCTTCGTTTTCAACTCTTGTCTTGGTCGTCGGCTTGTCTCCCGCCATCCGCATCGGCTTTGAAATCGAGTGGAGTTTCCTGGCTCGACGAGGACACTGTACCATCAGAGGTAGATCCCTTTAGCCGTCGGAGGTTTCCATGAAGCTCGAGGTTCTCGCGTTCCAACTGAGCGCGCTCTTGCTCCAGGAATTGTACATGCTTGCGAGCCATTTCCAGAACTTCACCCTTGCTCACACGGCGGTCCGCGTCATTCCCCTGCGAATCGTCAGTATCGCCATTTCCATTGTTCCCCGCGCGAAGTTGTTCTGGTAGGGCGCTGAGAAGAGATTCGAATTGGGCATTGAGACGATTTCGATACTGCTTCTCGACGAGGTTGTGCGAGGCGCGCGTTCGGCGTTCCTTGGGGGTATCGTTTGGCCGGGATTGGCTGTTCTTCGAAGTACGAGACGCGCTTCTGAGCTTTGCTTGACGGCTAGAAGCTGTTGATGCTGCAGAAGCCATCGACGTGGATTTGGAACCAATGCTGGCGCGGTTGTCCTGCGGCCTGGAGCTGGAACTGGCAGCGTCGGATACCGAGGGAGTGCCACCACCAGTACTGATACTGCCAGCAAGGGATGTTTCGGAAGACTTTCTGTTATCTCTTTTCTGTCGTCGACATCGGGCGGTTCGCTTTTGTCGTGAGCTCGAGGTATGACCCTCTTCTTGCGCTTCGTCTAGGCCCGGCTCTGCCCAGGGATTGCTCGCTACTGTCGCTTGAGAAAATGCGTCAGATTGTTGTCGGTAGGCTGTTGTGCGGGTATAACCGGAGGCGGTTTGGACATCTTGGGACAGGTCTGACGTGAGAAGGCCACCATATGTTGGTTGATCTAGACTGAGATCCCAAGGAATGGACTCCATAATATCCATTGACGTATCCCCTACGTCCATTGGGTTTAGTCACCACTGCGTGTTGCAAGTAGCTCTGGTGTGACATACAGAAATCCAGTGCCATTTCTACATCCAGAATGGGTGATGAGATGCAGTTAGATTCTGGAGAGGAAACGGCTGTGCTCTGGAAAGGCAACAGTGCAGAGTCATTGTAACAAAGATCCGGGGGAACCTTCCCATAGTAGTTTTCGAAAAATGGTGCCTTTTCGGAGTAATTATCGGATCTGGGGATGGATTGATCCCACGCGGGTGGAAAGTGACCGATTTCTGATGCCGCAGCCTAACAAACGATGAGCACAAGTCTTCAAGTTCAAAGATGACAATTTCCCACGGTTTGTTCCAGCGATCTTGATATCTTATGATGTGTCACGGAAAAGTATGAGGGTGCGCCACAGGGATTTCGGCTTTTGGGGAATGTGGAGCAGGATGGTGGGGGGAAGGATGAGATTGGGTAGGCTGATCTGCACGGAGTAGCTGGGGAGAGATCCCCGAGTGGATTCAGAGACAGAGAATCCATGGCACCTACATTTTCGCTTGTGTGACAGGATAGGACCCGGTCAAAAGGATATATCGTAGCGTCCATTTTCGTGTGAGAGATAAGGTCGATGCGACCTCAATAGTGATTTTTGCACTGTCTAGAGAATCGATTACGTGCGAGATGGCCTGATGGGCGAGAACCATAATTCTTCAGGGAACTTATATAAGCTTTGAGCTGAAGTATTGCTGAATGCTGGGGATAACACTGTCCGGCAGCAACTTAGTGGCAGCCACCTCATGATGCAAGTATGGGCTGATTACAACGGCCATGGCCGAGTCACGAGGAATACCACGTCGGCCCAAAGGCTCCATCTGGCGCATTAAGTTGGGATCCCGGCTCGTGGGCGGTCCAGGGCGGATGGCACTCTGTTCTACGGAGTATTCACCATGCAGCATTTTTGTCGCTAGTTAGCTTCATGGTTGTTCAGATTCTCAGTGCAGAGCTCTGCTTCCCTTCCCCACTCCAGTGTATTCGCCGGGGTCCGAATCGCACGATCGAACGATGGGCTCACGTTCTGGACCCTTTCAGCCACACTTACTTCAGCCAATCATCAGCATCTTATTGTCAGCCGAGGCAGACCATGACAGGGGAGATTTTCCTGCTGAATGATTGGTCACATCGTTTTGAGTTGCGTTTTCCCTCTTTCCCCGCAGGACCCGACGTACGTCGTACAATACGTAAGGCTAGTCAGGTCAGACATGGCCTTGACAGTAATATTGCGAGAGCAATGCGGAGAGAAAGAATCACAGGGCCTCAGCTGGCTCTAATGGGAGAACTGTGCCTAAATATGGATGAGAGCTTGGGTTGACAGTACGTAATCAGAACTTTGGCCAGAATGCCACTCTGAACCATCGTTGGTTTGCCCATCAATTAACGCTCTGGCAAGACTCCCAATTTTGGTGACTTAGAGCAAAGCCATTGACTTATAAAGAAAAGGAAAAGTATAGATAAATACAGGGCAGTATTGAATCATGGCAAGAAGTCATTTTCAACAAATCTTCTTGCCTCGTGTCTGATCCATTCATCAATCTCATAGTGGTTGCAGTGTGCGTGAGCCCTCAGCAAATCCTTGATCGAACCAACCTGTTCTTTCAGTTTGTAATACACCGCCTGCATGCTTGAGCGTCGAGCATCCAGCTTCGACAGGATTTCTTCCAGCTCCTTTACATGTTTCTTCTTCCTGTCTCGACATCTCATTGCGGCCCGCCGGTTTCGCTCGCGAGTCGCATTGCTCGCCGAATCCTGCCTTTTGGCGTACTGCCGCTTCCGGCCTCTCGTAATTGATTTCATGGCTGGTGCATGAGGCGGCGTCTCAATATCCAATTTAGAAGAAGTTGAAGAACTTGCTGCCATCAGGGACGGCTCCAGAACCCCTGCTGTCGCAAGTTCTGTTTCGGAAGGAGGTGTAATGATTTCTTGGTTCCATATGAGCGCCATCTTGATACAGGGGGCCAGATTTACCCCAAACGTCGTCGCTCTCAAGGTCTTGATAGAATTGAAAGTCGCATCTATCGTTGGAAGCCTCAAAGCTACCGGTAAGCATTTACGGCTCCTCCAGGAAATGTCTTTTGGCTCTGCCGGAGTCAACAAGTCCAACCAAGCCTTGGTAATTCCGCATGGACATGCAGCAGTCGGCGAAGCACAATATCAACGTACCTCTCCCACTCCAAAGCTGTCTTCAGTTCCGTCAGAGTGGGAAAAGGGTGACAGGAAATCCTCAATTCCATAAGAGTGGTAAGTGAGTGACATGCAATCGATTTCGTGAATGAGAAACTGGCCATGGGATGAATCTGGTTGCATGAAGTCATAAAACCCCGAATTAGGTACCTATATGCTGCTGTGAATGGCGCTATAATAGTGGCGGCATTGTGACAAGAATTTGCTTTTAGAGCCTAATATAACCCTGAACGAATCTCCCAATGCTGGGCATTTAGCGTCTTGTGATTATTACTGGTAAAGTCAGGGGATCACATCGCTCGGTAATCTGTACTACCCGTCGGCCTATGGCCGGCAGCCCGACCGGTAGTGCTGGATTTTCTGTGACGATTGCCAAGGCGAACTCCGGATGCCGATCCACAGTTGTTTGTCCAAGGGTCTAAGATCAATAATGCAAGTAGGGATAGGTGATGGGTTTAGGTTGTCGGTTTTCGGTTGTGTTTGGAAGGGCTCAGCCAATCAGACCGCGAATAAAATGAACAGCCAATCATACCACGGATAAAACGAGCAGTCTCCACTCAGCGAGCGCGATCTCTGTTCAACAGCAGCACCCCTGCTCTTTACTTGGCATAAGATAAGATAAGATAAAGGGAAAACTGCAATAAATATTAATCCGGACAGATGCTAACCTCATCCTTGGAGAAGACGCCTCTTCATTTCCTTCATGTTTGAGAATAATTATTGCCCAATAAATATCCTAGATTGAGGCACCGAAGGTTTCGCGTTTGTGGATAATTTCTCTTGGACTTTCGTAGGTGGCTGGAAAAAAAAAGCAAGCACGTCGGTTGACGATTGGATATGTCAAACGGTCCAGGGGAAAATCAAAGGAAAAGGGGCTGCTGCATCACAACTCCAGCCATCGTCATCATCGACAAGCGAAGAAGTCAAAAGGGTTGCGAACCCAGAAGATTATCGAGGCTTGACAAATTGTGCGTGAGGAAACATTCTGTTGCATTCTCGAAGATGGGTCGCCGGGCACTTTCACTTGAAGAAAAGCGAGCACGTGCTCGAGAACGCAGACGAAAGCAAAGGCTCAAGCAACAACACCCAAACCAGCAGATCGGATGTGTCCAACACTGTTCGCATCACTCTACAGCCTGCCAGATGAACAACGTCAACAATACACTCCTAGTTACCGAAAGTATGGTTTTGCCTGGTCCGATGAAGCTTTCCCCTATCATCGTTGCCCTTCGCTTTCTCTTTTCTCATCCTCCCGCTCAAATGATTGACATTTTCTTCTAACTCGACTTTAGTCGGAACGAGCATGCTTCATCCTCGGGAGGCTACCCTGTATCCAGGCAACGAGCTGGAGGAACCATCATGCCGAGATAATGAGCTCACGGGGGTCACCGCTCCGCCAATAAGTCAAGCAACATCTTTCATTCCTAATTCAGAGGCTCCTACAACGACGCACGCCACTGGGGATGACACCCTATCGTCATCATCATCCACGAGGCCCCCCTCGCGACGGCCGCTTCCACACTCGTACAGTCCGATCACGGCACCCGAGACCGGCTTTACGGCAGCGCCAGCCGTGCCATTGTCCGCTTCCAACGTTGATTCCAATTACCTGGGCTCTGCACACCAGAACACGCGCCCATTCCTTTTACCAGGGCCCGGTCATTCCGACTCGTTTCTAGCTGCCCGTGTAAGGCACCAACCGGAGGCCCTCCCCCCACAGTTCTATCCACATGTGCCCAGTTCCTCAGCCTTGGCGTGTTTCATCCAGGCTCTACACACGCAGGGAATTCGTGACAATCCCGAATTCGTTGAGCGTGGTAGCGTAGTGTACGACCAGGTGTTCCGGCATTCTTTCAGCCCAACATGTCGTTGTAAGTTCGGATACAACGGCCGATGTTTCTTTCAACATGCGATACTAAGAAAAGCTTATTACAGGCTCGACCCCGGCCGAAGGGAATGAATCAGAGCATGCCCAAACCCTTCAAGAGGTTGCTCAGCATCTGCAGAACTTCCTTCCGCCCCTCTCAGCGGCCTTTGGCGACAGCGTCTCCTACAACACCAACGACTATTTTCACCAGTGGCGAAGCTTTCTGTCAGATCAGCCAACCCGACCCCTATCTTTCCAAAAATCGCAAGTTCCGCTTTTGCGGTCAGGAGTTTCGATATCACGACACTGGGACATTGACAGCATTTGGATAGGGGCAACAGGTCTTCAGGCGATTCGACCGCCCACGGACTTTCGGCTTTCTTTTCTCCCATGTCCTACTCTCAACCTTTCTACCGATCAGGTGATCCGGCCTCATGGACTTCAATTAGCGAAGACAAGGCACATACTTCTTGGCACGTTCAACGCACGATGTGTTCGCTTCTCCGTCTTCCTCTTTTTCCCTCATGCTGCTCCAAGTCTGAGCACCTCGACAATCAAGAATGCCCTGAGCCTCGAACGGCAGAAAGACCTTTACGACCGAATCATCATTCCAGCAGCCTGCGAAACAATTCCGGGTCCGGCCTTGCAGGAGATGCCTCAAACATATGAAATCGCATATGCCAAATCTCGTTCATTCCAGGAGAAACCAGGCAATAAGCGATGGAGAGCAGAGGATGAGAGTCGATCTTTACACCTCCAATATGCGATTCCAACCCAATATCTGATGCCTTTCTGGCGGTCAATTCTCAAGCACGCCGACTCGTTCCAAATCTTGAATCGATCAGGGGAACCAATTCCGTACTTCAAAAACCCCCGACTGCTTTTCCAGTCCCATGATCTCAAAAACACCTTCAGTCGTGAAACTCTCCAAGAAACGCTGAGCCTTTTCCAAGAGACTGTACTTCAAGTTTTAGACCCTGTGCATCTGGACATCCGCTCGTGCTGGCTGGATATTGGTTTCAGGGACCATGCCGCCTGTCCTGGTCCTCAAGCTTCCTCGGGATCAGAGCCCTTCACTCTCCTGTGGAAGAGCCGATGCCACCACCACCTTCACGAGAAGCTTTCTCAAGTCAATCCTAGCACTTCGTTGGAGGCTGACTACTTTCAAGGGTTTCTTCTTCGAGATATTGCTGACTATCAGTCCAAGGCGACGTCTAGTGGAGCCTCAAACCCGGGTCGGCGTGAGCAAGGAGACCCCGGCATCATCCGCTTTAAGGCATACAACTGCATCAAAGAGCAGGTCTCCGTCATGTTCAACAGCTACAACATCTTTGGGTCGGGATTTCTTCCACTCCTCGCTCTCAACGAAGACATGATGAAGAGTCTTTCGTCCACGAGCGAAGGCGGTCAGGGTGCCCCTGTAACCCAGATGAGTCGCAGCTCCTTATTGAAAGCCTGGAGAGCCAATAAGCGTCACGTTAGAGCCATATCGGATACGAAAAGTCGAGCAAGTTATGGTATCAGAAAAGAGATGACTTTTCGTCTCGACACAATTCTTACCATGTGGGATCGTGGCTACTTTGATCCAGGCCTGAATCCTCACGTCGGTCGACTTTCGTGGAACGTGTCACTTACGTCCAGTACCACTGAGCATTATCCGTTCTGGATAGTCCCAACCAGGGACATCAACTGCCTTATATTCGCTCAGGCGGCACGGTACATTGTGCCCCTTGATCATCTATTCCTGCAAGCTTCGCGAAGGCCCGTTCAGTCCTCACCTCAATTCATTCTTGCTTTATACACCGCCCAGCTCTTTTGTCGACTTCTCATGCATTGTCTTAATGCTGAACGACGTTTCCTATACGACAACTGGATTTGGCAGTCGCGATGGACGGTAAAAAATGGGCAAAAAAGAAGGTCACTACTAGAGCGACGCGGACTTGGACTCGACGATTCAGTGACTGCGTCGGGGATGCCGTGGATTCCCCAACACTGTATGGACTGGAGTGGTGGACACATCGCCCTAGAGACCCTTGTTCAGATTTACCTACCCCGGAATCCTGTTCATGCCCGTTTCATCCACCAGCCAAATGTCCAGCTCTTTACCGCAAACGAGGTCTCTGTTGAGCACTGTCTGCAGCAGTGGGTTCAAGAGGCTCGACTCAAATTCGACCGCGGGCACAGGCAAAAGGCCGAAGAACTAGTCGAAAGTATCACGCATCTAGCTGTCGAAGAAGTCGCTCGGGCGTATCATCTACATATGCTCTCAAAGATGCAACAGTACTGGAGTCGGGTTGTACCCCAGAAAAAGCTCGATGCACTCCCTTCTATTCGTCGTTTGCGGCAGAGCCAAGAGCAGTCAGTCGCCCAAGTTGGCCGCATCGTGACTGCTCAGACTATATGGGAAATCTACGACGAAGCTTGGGGTATTTATAACGATGTTCACCTAGGTTCAGCATCCGAACAGACGCCGGAAGAAATACCTTGTTGGAAGGCAGCACGTAAGCTTCTGCCGCCCGAGGACGGTTGGTCCGAGTTCGTATTTCGGCGCCTTTTTAGCCGCCCAGATCGACCAACTTGGAATGGCCTCGCCTTTCTAAAGCTATATCGAAGATTCATGGAGATTTGGGAAGTGATTCAGGAGTATGCGGGACCTTTCGATGCCCGATTCCGTCGCATGATTGGGCATTTCATTCTGGTTACCTTCAACAGTGATCGAACTAAGGAGATCGGCACCAATTGCAGTTCGGGAACCTGGTACGAGGATCAGCCATCATTCTTCCGGATACAGTTCTGGGCTCCGTATTTCTCGCCACCAAAGAGTAATATGGGATGTTTCTGGGCCTCGATAGATGACTATCAATGCCGCAATCCCCTCGTATCGCCAGGTACCCTCTCCTTGACCTTGAACGATGAGGAGTTTCAGTGTCGAGCCGATCATCTTCGGCAGTTATGGTCACAATTCGTCCTTCAAAAAGACTCTCTACAGCAGATGAAACCCATAACAAGAAGCCGCAGATGCGGAGACGCGTTGCAATGCCTTATGGACCTCACAGGCCCCCGGTGGACCCAAAGTGGCGATGATATGGCATATGCCTTACCCTGGAAATTCTATCCTTCGAAAACGGGACTTGAGTTCGAAGACCCATTTCGCGTCCCTATCTCATCAACTTCTGTCCGTTTTGCGTCCAGACCGTGCAGACCTATGATCGTACTGCCATCCCGCCAAAACGTCATTGTGCTCACGGACGCGATCCAATCTCTTCCGCAACTGAGCCGGAGAACGATCCAGCGAATTCAGCGCGTTCAAGCGCTTC
Organism: Fusarium tucumaniae; assembly: GCA_021730365.1. Lineage (NCBI taxonomy): Eukaryota > Fungi > Ascomycota > Sordariomycetes > Hypocreales > Nectriaceae > Fusarium > Fusarium tucumaniae. The sequence continues at coordinate 7,858 of JAJOOV010000260.1, read as the reverse complement.
TGGTCACTAGTAGTGAGCAATATGACATCCGAAGTCATTTAGAAGCCAAAAGAAGAGCGATCGAGGCGGTCACAAGGCTCGACCCATTGCTGAAACAGTTTCTCACACAGACCGAGCCTCCTCAAAGGGAAATTAGAAACTAGCAAGCCTTGATCGTACAGTAGGCGGATTTACATCGGGTCCAAACACGGCGAGGGGAAGACGTTGCCTACTTCCAGAACCCTCGCTTGCTTTTCCAGTCGCATGACTTGAAGAACGTATTTGCGCGGCCGAGCCTTCACGAGAGTTTGTGCCTGTTTCGAGATATAATCTTGGCTGGTCTCGACCCAAACCAGCTCGATATGCGCTCCTGCTGGCTTGATGTGGGGATGCGGGACCATGTTACCAGACCACCATCGTCATCGGACGCTCAGGGCAGTGCTGAACCTTGGACGCTTCTTTGGAAGAGTGACTGTTGCCGTCATCTCCACGACCAAGTAGTCGGTGTAACCCCAGAAGCCCCCATGGAGGCTACTCATTATCGGCCCCACCTTCTCCGGGACGTAGGAGCATACTACGCTAAGGCGAAGTCAACTCGGAACTAGAACCCTGGCCACCCAGAAGCTAGGTCACCCGGTGTTATTCGGGCCAAGGCGTACAACTGCAGTAAGGAGCTCTTCGGCGTCATGTTCAGCGATTATCAGCTCTTCAGTTCCGGTTTCCTACCGCTTCTGGCCTTTGACGAGGGGATGCTGAAAGACCTGGCCGCCACAGATCAAAGTCGCCAGCGTGCATTTGTCTCGCAGCTCAACCGCTCCCGTCTCCTGGATGCGTGGGACGCTAATAAGCGGCATATGAGAGCTGTCTCATCGTTGAAGAGACATTCGAACTTTGGGATTCGGAAAGAGGTCACCTTCCGGCTCGATGTCATCCTAGCCATGTGGGCTGGTGGTAGGCTGGAACCGGATCAAAGCCCCCACACTGGCCCAATGTGCTGGGAAGTTCCTCTCGCCTCTCCTTCTCCTTCTCCTTCCATAGTCGGCGAGCAGCACTGGCCCTTTTGGGTGGTTCCGACCGAGATGGTACCCGCATTTGTGTCTGCACAAGCTGCCCGCTTCGTGCTTCCGCTCGATCACATCTTCTCCGAGATAACCAGGGCGTCACCAGCTGATCATCCAACTTCCTTGCCTGATCCTGCTCAGCAGATACTTGCATTCTATACCGCACAGCTCTTCTGCCGTCTCCTCATCCATGCTGTCAGCAGTGAGCGAGAATATAGCTTCGATTACTGGATATGGAAATCAACCTGGCAGGTCAAGTGTCGCAGCCGTAGAAACGGCCGTCGCAAGGAGTGGAGGGGTCTCGGTCTGAGCAACTCTATTCACGCTTCCGGCACGCTCTGGATCCCCAATGGTCACTTCGATTGGCAGGGAGGTCACATCTCGCTCGAGCTGCTGGTGAACCTCTACATGTCTCGGAGCCCGCTCCAAGCTAAGCTAGCCCACCAGACCAACGTTCAAGCACTTGCCACCAACCAAGTGGCCATCGAGTTGTTGTTTCAACGGCTAGTTCGAAATGCTCGGGCAGAGTACGATCAAGGGTACAATGAGGATGCAGAGAGTCTTGCTGACCGGGCCATCGCTCTTGCGGTGGAAGAGGTCGCCCGGGCTTATCATCAGCACTTTCTTGCCAAGCTACACTCGTACTGGGATCGAGTCCGAGGTAAGGTCGGGCGCCAGAAACTGCCAGTCCTTGATCTGTTACAGCAAGCCCAGGAGGAGTCAGCAGCCGAGACTGGCCGTATCCCCACCGCCCAGGCTGTTCACGGCATCTACGCCGAGGCATGGGCCAAGTACTGTCAAGTTACGGCGGATGGTGATGATGATGATGACGTCGACATCAATACATCATCGTCGTCATCGTTGCGATCTGCTCTGCCCGAGGAGCTGCCTTGCTGGATGACGACTCGCCGGCGTCTGCCTCCCAAGAACAGCTGGTCTGACTTTCTCTTTGACCAGATCTTCTGCCGCCCCAAGCCACCAACCTGGAATGCACTCTTCTTTCTCCAGCTCTACCGAGGATTCAAGGAGTTTTGGCAGAACACATGTGCGCCGTTGGGCCCTTTTGATAGCCGCTTCAGCCGCCAGATCGGGTACTATATCCAGATTGCATTCAACAGTGACCACACCAAGGAGGTCGGTACCAGTCATGCTCAGGGCACCTGGCACCACGCCAAGCCACCCTTCTTCCAGATCCAGTACTGGGCTCCTTATTTCTCCCCACCCCGGGCGGAAGAAAAGACGTCTCTGTCGTCCCTTTACCGTCGCCGCACTTATCCCAAAGGTCTCTCCCCTCGCTCCACTCCTTTGATTCCATCACCCCGGCATTTTCACGATCTTGAAAGCGCGGCCTGGCCGCACTGGGTCGAGATAATGCATCATTTGCGCCATGATCCAGATCGTCTGCCCTCCAGACGTCGTAACTCCATCCGACGCCATTGCAAACTCGCGTTGCTCTATACCTCCTATCTTGCCGGCCCGACTTGGGGTCGGGACAAGGATGTGAACTTCATCGTCCCATGGTCTATCAACAAAGCATCTCGTGGTAATAACAATGAGTGGGACGTCTTCCATGTGCCTGTGGCTAAGACACATATCTCGAGGACAATTTTCGAGAATACGGTAAGCCAGCCGACTATTCTGCTGCCCACCCGCGACAATATCATCGGTTTGCTCGATGCTATAGAGACCCTTACCGGCCACTCTTCAAGCATTGCAGAACGTCTATCGTGGACAAGACGTCGGCTCAATAATCAGGGCGACCAATACGACCTCCCTAGCCATCTCGCGGCCAGGCATCAGGAAGTGGAGCCATCGACACAGAACCAGCCCCTCCTAGAGCGGTTCCTTCACCAACGCGAGCCGCCGGAATGGGATGTCGAGCCTGTGGATGAAGAGGAGGAGGAAGCGGAGGAAACAGCGGAAGAAGACGACTCCCCTTCAGGAGAGGATGACGATGATGGTGATGATCTGGAAGATGCTGGCTTGAACGACTCAGGATCGTCTGTTGTATCAATTGGCCGTGCTTAGTCTAAGGATTAAACCTCTTTCAAGCCCTCTATCCTCCGGGCTGCCATCGAACACACCAGGGGCGGCTTTGCAACAAGGGCGCAGTGGGTCTCGAGCATCGCAGCTGCCATGGTGTCTACGAAGATTGAATGGGTGCCTGGCTCTCATCGTCGAAGGTTGACACATCAGCAAGTGATACAGCTCGTCGGGGCGGCAACGTCAGCGACTGTGCTCGCAGCTCGGCCGAACAGTCTTAAGAGACGAGCATTGGAGGCAGAGGCTCGCATGGCGGCCAGGCTAGTCGACGGCAAGCGAGCGAGAATACGGCCGCGGATCGACCTTGGCTACAAGATCCCATTCAAACAGGTACCCGACATCGTGAACAGGGGCTTCAACGAGCTACGACGGATATTCGCCAAAGGAGATCAGCGTGTGCTATCTCACTACTGCGCGGCGTACTGTTGTCTGACAGACTGCCTCGAGGATCCGTTATGCGATCTCATGCTCATTCTAACCTTGACCATTACGGCATCAAGTGCGACTCCAGAAGTTCAGCCCAACACAAAGGTCTTTAGCGTCACGACTAGGCGGAGAGACCCGGCTCTTCTGGCAGCAAATATGGTCACGAGAATGCTCTGGTTTCTGCGGCCAGATGCATTCCCGTGGGAGAAAGACGACGGGCAAGTGTTGCGAGTCTCTAAGATGACGAAGAAGATCGGTGAGCTATCTATCCATCCTCCCCCCCCGGCCCCCTCTCGAAAGATCTTGCCTATACGACACGGTCTGCATACTGAAGCTGATCGTCATTATGTTGAACTGCAGAAAACAAGGGAGTCAACAATCGACTTCTTCGAGAATTGGGTTGGATCCAGGTTAAGGGCAGTCGAGATAGCCCGCGGAATTGTGAATCGCGTCTCGCGCCGCAAGATGAGCTCTATAAGCTTCGCGATGACTTGAGTGTTTCTCATGAAGGAGCCGAGAAACTTTATCGGGTGTGTGTTTAAAAGCAATAAGCAGGAATGGGTGGATAGGTGCTCGGGTATTATTTGAGATAGTAGTTAAACTAATAAACAAAACTTATTGATTGATTGATTACCTGTGAACTATGCGTGATATTTTATAGGTTAAGTCGGCCAACTCATCAGGCCGCATAAGTGGGCGTATGGCATATACTGAATGATGATGATAATAAATAGATAGATAACCGTTATGCTACTATTAGGTCACCGCCGTATCCTACGGTTAGTGGAATCTATCGTGGCGACGCCAGTTCTAGCAGCTCGGCCCGGCAGCCTCAAACGACTGGCGCTGGAAGCGGCCGCCCAGCAACAAGCGTTAGAGATAAGCGGGCGAAAAAGAGTAAGAAAGCGGCGGGTTGGCTTTGGAAGCAAGACCCCTTTCGGGGATATTCCGCCGTTAATCTAAGAGGGGTTCAAGAAACAGGAACGGCTATTTGGCAAAGCAACAGGCCATCATAAAGTCCTGGAACACTACCAGCAAGCCCGGAACCGCTTGCAGCGAAACCTCGGAAACCCCCTCTGCGATCTGATGCTGATGCTGGCACTCACCTTTGGCGCATCGTTGGTGACACTACAGGTGGCGCCCAAGGAGCGGTCTTTCAGTGCTGCGCCGAAGAACAAGGAGCCGGCACTACTTGCAGCAAACATGGCCACGCGTATGCTCTGGTTCCTTCAGCCGGATGACTTTCCTTGGGGAGCACAGGATAATGGCTCAATCTTACGGATCTCTGAGATGACTAAGAAGATAGGCACGTTCAAGACATCCAAAGCGGAGGCAGTAGGCCGTAGCACTGACTACCGCACCAACAGAGCACAAAGGCGTTAGCAACCGAGTTCTCCGCGAGCTTGGATAGACCCAAGTAGAAAACCATCGAGACAGCCCGTGAAACAGCGAGTCGACGCTCTCATATATAGAAGATCTATATGCGCTTCACAGGGATCCTTTGTAGCTGATGAAGGACCCTAAGGGCTTCGTCGCGTGCGTTTTTAGGAGTGAGGACCAAATCTGGGTAGACCGATGCGCATCTATCATACGAGACTTTTAAACAACGGGACTATATGAAAAGATTTTATCAATGGTTGCCCCGGGCCACAATATGGCCAAGGGCATTTAACTTTATCACTCTACTTACCTATACTTGAGCTCTCAAACTGCTATAGAAAAGATTATGAGTATAATCTAAGGGGCACTGTAGAAGCGCTTGAGGAGGGAAGTCAGAACAGATAGCATTAGCCATATAGCATTGCGGAAGTATTATACTTCGGTAAACTATAGTCTTTCCCTAACATTATCCCTCGCGTCGTTTGGCAACCGACGAACTCATTTAGGTAGGAAATAAAAGGGCGCTAGTATGATATGGGGCAGCCGACGAACTGCAACGGGGGTAACCGACGAACTCTAGTTCACCTATTTCTAGTGGCCCTATAGGGCTAGAAACTTGAAAGTATATAAAAAGCAGGCCTAAGATGCCTATGATGCAGCTTTTTATCTACTGAAATCTAGTCTTTACTATTATTTCTACTGATTTATTATAGTCTCTGGTTTGTGCTGTTCTTTGGCTGATAGGGGAGGCCTGCATTAGCTGTCCAATGAGAGACTATAGCAACTGCTATAAAAACGCCACGGCGGTCGCACTTATAGGAGCCTTCATCAATAGAGCAAAAGCAACTTGATCCAAGAGAAGAGTAAAAGGGGCCTAGAGTTAAGCTAGAGGACTAAGAGTTTTCTTAGACTTCTCATCATAGATCTCACTATTTGAATAAGTCATTATATTATTAATATTATTACTATGGAGTACTTTATTTACTTGTAAGATCTATGACTTCTCTGCTATCGATTATATAAAGCCGCGGTGATACGAGGTAGGATTCGTGCTTATCTATGCAATAAGCCACATAGGCTTATTAAGAGGCAGATTGATAAGGTCAAGCAGTGGGCTAATATACTGGACCTCGCCGATGGCGAAGATGAGATCCTTGCTTTGCTATCTATCCCAGATGATAGTCCGCCGATCGAGGCACTCGGTAAGCCGAAGAGCGGAGGGTTTCGATATATGTTTACAGTAGGCTGTCGGGCTATAGGTGCGGATAAGAGAAGAATCCGAGAATATCTTTCGAAAATATACGGGGTCGACCTGAGTGCGAAGCCCGGCCCACGACCTGCCGGTACCACCGAGGAAGTCAAGGGGTCTGCCTACTGGAGGAGTGGTGTGCTCTATTAGTAGCTATTCGCTAAGGGACCACGAAGCGAACTATTTGAGGTCGCTAGAGGATAAAGCTTAGTAATACTAGAAGCTGAGTAGAGTAAGGCGGAAACTAATATTCAATAAGCCACCTAAGTCTTTTAAGCGAAGGCGAAAGAGGTTCGGAAGAAAGAGGTAGAGGCCATCGAAGAATAGGGTGATTTAGCCGCGCTAAATTCGTGGCTATATCGACTAGGAGTAGTAACCTATCTGAAAGACTTTAGCGATAAGAAGTAGTTCCTAAGGGATCTTCTTTCGCTGAAGTATACCCTAAAGCCCGATGAGCCCGAGGCCGAGGATAATACCGAGCTCTAGCACATTCACGCGGCCGTCAGACATCTTATTCGGAAGGCGGCAGCTGCTACTAGGCTAAACGTCGTCTCATGGAACGTACTATTTGAGGTCAACCGCAAAGAGCTACATAAGGAGCGCAGCACACCCTTTCACTTCCGATTTAAACGGTAAACTCGGAAGAAATATATCGCGGTGTGCCTATAGTTTTTTGCCTACGTCGTCCGGGCCATATCCTATGAAGACGCGGCCGATCGGCCACCTTTTAAACTTATAGGGAGGCAGACCGCGGCCTTCAACACTATGATAGACCACGCAGCAGAGCTCGCAGATACGCTAAATGGGTCCGGAGACGTATCGATACTATCGCGGATCAAGGAGTTGTATACTATACTGGAGGAGGCTACACTTACCTTTTACGTCTCCGTCCTCGATTACTTCACTAAGTCCACCGAGTACGATAGTATCCTCGTCAGCTTCCTGATAGTATTGAGCATCCGGAACGACCATACCTAGGAGAGCTACGCCAATTTCATACCAAAACTCTCCGCCGTTATGGCTATCTCCCGGGTATTTCTTATTAAGTACACTATCGAGACGAGAGCTAGGTACATCTAGCGTAGGGTAGAGCAGGGCCAGACAAGGGAGGAGGCAGAAGAGAATAGCCTAGGTCACTTTAAGATTATATCGGAGATGACATACCGCTTTCTAGTCGGTGGCGCCGAGGGTTAGGATACCACGCCGACGTAGTTTATTATCCGGCTGCGCAATTATGGAATGGCGGCCGATGGTAATAAGGCAATGCCGGGATCAGTCAGCTAGGATGACGAAAACGCCATCTATAAGGGCATTCGCATCAATGTCCTCGGCGTATAGTCTATGCTACACACTACTCTTCGGCGAGCCGAAACGTTACTATATAAGCACCTGCTCTTCTGCGGAGAGTATAATGATTAGTCACCCGTCGAGCTTAGACTGCCCGAGATCCCATAGGGCGAGCTTATTGACAACGCTGCCGATATAACCATCGGCCACTCGTTTGTGAGCACACTCTTCTAGCTCCTCCCGGATAGCGACGGCTGGGCCTTCCGCAAGGTATGGACCAACGAAACACTGCGAAGGGCTTAGCTTGATGAGTATGCGGACCCAGAGTTTAAGCTCCGTGAGAAGAAGGCATGGCAGTACGGGGAATTCTTAGACGAGTTCTTAGAGGTCCTTCTTTTCCTCGTTCATCTCAGTGGTGGGCAGGCGGCACGGT